>JAJQOW010000033.1:0-115000 GCA_037975125.1 Latrodectus hesperus | reverse complement strand
CCAATTTGCATGATCACACTATCAAGAAAAGCTATGCACTTCCAACTGCGAAGATTGATGGGAAAGACACGCCTGTCTTTGTAAATGATACTCTAAAATCTTGGTGAAACAGCCGATCCCACAAGTTGCTTCAATATCCTTGAGAGGAGAATTCTTTGCTTTTATGCAGTTAAAAGGGAACTGTTAAACTTCTTGGCAACTTCTGCTGCGGTTCCTGACCCCCAATTAGGGTCGCGACACTTTGTAAAACTCTGGTGTAAGGCGTATTTCATGGACATTTTATTTTTATCATTGATATATCAATTTAAAAATAATTTTATTTTAATATTTGTTTTCTTATAGATAAATGATTCTAAATGTATTTGATTTTTTTTATTTGAGAAAAAATTCTGTTTTCTGTAACACATTTTAAAAAAGTTATTACTTCTCTAAGCAATTTATTTCCAAATATGGGAAATAATTTTTTCTTACTTTTTTCGCTTAACCGTCTCTTATTTTATCTTCTCTTAACGTCTTATAATTACTCTTGCATTATAGGGTTTTTCAAAATTTGTAAAAAATATTTGTAGCGAAGGAAACATTAAATGTATATATGCGAAACATTTATGGATAAATAATCAAAACATATTGGCGTATTTATTATATTCTCTGCATTATAAACTTCATTTTTACTTTATTTATGTTCTCCTTTTCGCCTATAAATATTTCTATTATTAAATTAAATATAAGGTAAGTTTCAAAGACAAGTATATATATATATATATATATATATATATATATATATATATATATATATATATATATATATATATATATATATATATATATATATATATATATATATATATATATATATATATATATACATATATATATATATGCATATATATATATATGTATATATATATATATACATATATATGTATATATATATATATATATATATATATATATATATATATATATATATATATATATATATATATATATATATATATATATATATATATGTATATATATATATATATATATATATATATATATATATATATATATATATATATATATATATATATATATATATATATATATATATACAAGCTGACCCAGCCACGCGTTGCAGTGGCTGAGTTTTTAAAATACATTGAATCAATTTTTTACTAAGTCTTGGTTTCAATCAAATTAATATTTTCTAAAAAAATTTAGAATAGGTTCGTTCATAGGAGATTAAAAAAAAACGTTTCACCAAAATTTAATAGTAATAGGTAAAGTATCGAAATTTTGAAATTAAGCACAAATCAACATATACTTTCTGAATTTACATTTTATACATCTTATATTAAATTATAGTTTGTAATCAGTGACTTACTTATAAAATATACTATATAAATTAAGGACATCTAAAAATAAATTGTTATAAATGAGGTAGATAACATTGACATCGAACTATTATTATTTTAATTTTAAATTATAATAAAACTAAAAATTTTTTCCGCGGCATTATACTGAAATAAAAAAAAAATTAAAAGAATTTATCATTTGAATAAATAAATTAGATCAAAATGTTCTACTGAATAAATTAATTATTATCAAATTATAAAATAAAAATAAAAAAAATAAAAGGCTGTCAAGAAATACTTACATGTTTTGGAGGTGGTATGAAAATTAGTAGAGAAAAACAGTAATAAATAAAATTTTATTTTACTATTTATAATATTAAAAATATTCAAACTGAATACTGCACAGTAATAACACAATACAAAGTATAATTATGAAAATGATTCACGAAAAATTGTTATAGTATCATTATACATCATGAAAATATATGTAAATTCTATATTTAACCACGCGCTTGCGCACGCACGATAATTTTCTCGAAGATGGTATAATCTAGAAAAATAAACTCGTCGCCATCTGCCGAATACCTGTGCAACTTAGATGCTAAACCGCTATCTATTAGGAACTTACAGAACTAACCAAAAGAAATTAAAAAAAAAAATTAGGGTTGTACTACCCCTAACATTTAAGGGGATGAAAAATAGATGTTGGCCGATTCTCATAAATACCGGATAAGCACAAAAAATTTCATCAAAATCGGTCAAGCCGTTTCGGAGGAGTATGGCAACGAAAACTGTGACACGAGAATTTTATATATATATTATATATATATATATATATATATATATATATATATATATATATATATATATATATATATATATATATATGTATATATATATATATATATATATATATATATATATATATATATATATATATAAATATAATTTTTTTACTTTTTTAACAATATGAATTACCACTTTATTTTCAAAATATTAACAGGCTATTAAATTGTAGAATGAGTCTTAGCAATAAAGTTTATACAAACATGACAAAAAAAATTAATGCAAATTAGAGTGTCTTACAAACGAAACAGGTTTGGTCATTTACTGTGGATTTTGTGATTACTTTAACGAGTCGACTTTCTACTTTATCGTGTGGTTTTGTAATAATGATAGGATTCTATATCAGTAAATCAACTATTTGCTTGACACTCACAGAATCCCCTCTTCCACAACGTCCCAGAAAAACAAAGCGCCAAAATTTAAGATTCAAATTAAAAATAATGCAGACTTGATACGCATATAAGATTCCTATTTTTCAGAACTGGTTTCCATTGTACGGCCAGAGTCTTGAGGCTGTTATACTTGATGCGTGCTGAGACAGAATGTCTCATATGCTGAGCATATGATCCCGCAACTAACAGTATTTTTGCTCAGTTGTCGACCACGTCATTTGATAAGGGAATGGCAGTGATAAGGGAATTTCAGGTGTTTAATAGCTGATCGGAAATAAAAAGCTTACAACGTATCGCTGTAACACCAGCTAATGATCGATTATAAAAAGGAAGTCGGCTTAAGTGTTGTAACGGCTTATGGCTCTTATCGACTCACTTTCAATGATACTACATGCTCGGTATGGAATTATTTCTCTATTAAATCAAGAGATATTTTTAAACACAGTCAAAAAGATTCTGAAGATTAAGAAATCAATGTTCTAAAGCCTCATTTATTTTGATTTTCAATTTTGATCCGTCAATTATAAGTATCAGGTGACTGTAAAAGCGATTTCATGTCACTAAAAAATTTTTATCGGATTAAGATTTATGTGTCAATATAATCTAACAGAAAAACATTATTTGGTAATTATAGTTAAAAAGAAATGCAACCAATATATTTTAATTCGGTTTTCAAATAGGATCCATTTGAGAGCGAACTAGTTTTAAAATATAATTGTGCAGCATTTGTTAAATATTTATTTTAAAATTTTTTCTTTTTATTAAGTTTTGTTAAATTATAAAAAAATAATTTTAATATCATTCTGTTAAATCAATAGTAAATTTTAAAACATTATAAAATTTTCTTTTTTATTTTAACCCTAAGTTAAGGCGTATATAAAAACTATTTGATTTAAATATTTATAATGTATTAAAGGAATAAATTCCATTTAGTGCATTATAATTATTTAAATAATCAGAATGACTCATGGAAATATTAAAATTCCTGTTTTTGTCAATTTTAAGATTATTATTATATAAATAGAAAGTATCTAGAAAAAAATAAATCAAATAGCCGAGGCATCAAGCCGAATTGACATACAATATCCTGTCTCACTATTGTTTTCTATTCAGGGAAAAAAATGAACAGCAATGAAATATATGCTCCAATTGTAAAATAATCAAGATATAAATTAAATTAGCTCGCAATTTCCTTGAAGCAATTAATTTTCTGTACATTTTAAAGAATAAAAAATATTGATTGTCCTGTCTCACAGGATACAAAATGGTACAAATGAAAAAGCTAAGGCTGCTAAACAATAAGAAGAATCAGAAAAACTGTTTCAGCTGCATTAATTACAGAGGTCCAGTGCAACGGTTCCGGTTACAGTTACTTTCTCTTTCTTGAGAAATATCTTGTTTTTGCTTTTTAAAACAAAAAAGAAATGTTCTACTTAACGCTTTTGCGTTGTATATTTTCACTCTTAATTAAGTGTTTAAATTCTCGTATTTATACAAGAAGTCGTGTAATTATTAAGTTAATGTGAAGAATGTAAAACATTTGTGAGGAAATTAAATAGTCATTAATTCCTGTTCCTTTTCACATCGTTTGTTAATCAAGATTTCAGTCCAGTTGTTCAATATATAACTTCCAGTTTGCAAAGTCTTACTTTAAATAGAATTTTTCGGAAATAAAATTATTTATCGGAACTGAAATTTTTTTTAATAAAATTGTATGTTATTTTCTTTAATGAAGAGGCTTTTCAAAAATCAAAAAGAGAAACTGTAACCAATATTTAGTTTCCTTTCTTAATATTTTGAAGTCAAAATAACTAATAACTTAGATTTTTAAAGTTAATAGCATTATTGTTTAATAAACATAAATGAAATAATTATGTTTTTTTGATATAAGATATTTCATGCAAAAGATTTGTCGACATACTTTTGTAAAATAAAAAAAATTAAGTGAAAACAAATTTGCAAAAAAGTATATATTTAGAATCAGGTTTAGAATAGTAATTTTCTGTGTTTCCTAATTCGTAAAATTTACAATAAACTTGTTAATTTTATATTTCAGCGCACTTAATTTCAAAGTTAAAAATATAATAATTTTTATTTTTACACAGTTATTCGCTTAGTAATGCTTTTTTTTACAAACCTTTAATGTTGAAATTCATTTGGATTTCTTATTAAATTAATAATTCGAAATATATTTTTTAAATGTGAAAAGCCTCGTGCGATTTTAAAGTTTACGTGCTGCGATTTAAAGATGAAAGGAAGACAATACATTTCTGCTGCATTCTGTTGTTCCACCAATGGGCTTCCTTGTTCTTAGTCCTGAATTGGGCTCTACCAATTAGATAAAATCAGCCGGGTGGAGTTTCGATGATTTTGAAGCAGGGACCAAGCTGAAGACCTCCCATATTTGTTTTGCCACTCCCAGAGGTAGGTATCATTTCATCTGGAGGACATTGCTATCACGCCCAGTTTAGTCAGTCGTCTTTAGCGAACACGACATATCTTCGGTTAAGTCGGGATTCGAACTCACTACTTTCCAATAATGAGAATAACGCTCTAACGAATCAGGTCACATGCCGTTGCCACATTCGGTAAACTGGTTAAAATAATTTGTTTTTCTGCATTGAAATACATCTAAATTTTGGATGTTGCACTTACCAAATCATTTCACTCCACTTTTGAATTTCATAAAATTTTAACTAAAAATAATAAAAAAATATACTGAATAGATTCAAAACAAATTTCACTTATAATGGGAATTAACATAACAAAAACCATGTGTAATTCATGTAAAGATCTCCGTTTTTCAATCTTTAAATATAGTTTTTAACATTTGTCGCAACTTCTTGTTTTATGGACTAGGCAGATGAAGCATATATTTAAAATTTCTTTATCACATTGAAATTTTAGTTTTGTATTGATTCTTTTTTTCAGATTAGTAAGCAAATCATAGATTGGCATTCATTTGAAAACTAGAAATATAAAAAGTGAAATGATATTATATATTGTAGATCAGTGTTTCTCAACTGAATTTACTCCAAGGACCGGTAAAATATTTCGGCACGTTCGCGCGGACCGGTAATATTAGTAATTTGACCCAATGCACAATTTTTCACAAAGATAAATCATGAAGACATACATAATTTTTAAAGCATTTTGTTTGTTATAATTTACATTTGTATATTCAACTTACTTATATAATATTGCATCGAGAATAAAAGCACCAAAACTTAAAACTCCAAGAAAATTCCAACGGGAATGATATATTTATTTTTTTTAATTAATATATTAGCCAAAACAACAATGAGTCGAAATGTGAACAACGTAAGTAGATACCAAATAAGCAAAAAATTATTTACCAAAATAAAGGATATATAAAAACTAAAATTAATGAGATTGCTGCTGGTCTTTGTTGCTGACTAAACTGTCAATCCTAGGCTTTAAACCAGTTACAGCAATACGTAAAGCAGGTGCAAGAGCAAGTCGATTTCTATGTTTCGTCTTAATAACAGTCATAGCCGAAAATGTAGTTTCACACGTAAAATGACTGCTGAATAATAATAGATCTATTATAATTATAATAGACTGTCAACGTTGGTGGTACGACAATTTATGAAACGCGTTTAGGTACATAGTTGCCAGTTTGTTGTATTTTTCATCAAAGATTACATTATTTTTTAAACTAGTAAACTATTATTATTGTAATGTAGGTACTGTATCGGTGGTCGGCATATAAAAGCTGGATATTTCGCGGACCGGCAAATATTTCTTGCGGACCGGTACCGGTCCTCGGACCGGCGGTTGAGAAACACGGTTGTAGATAACGCGAACGAGAAGAGGCAAACAAATTTGTTTTCACATTCAGAATATTTTCTCTACATTTCTAACTCTTAAGCGAGAATGAAATTTTTGAAGTTCTGCTTGAATATTCATTTAATGAGAATCATATTTTCTTCATATATTACCGTAACACAGGATTACATTCATTACAAATGTTCTCCAAAAATTAGAAACGCATTCAAGGAAAATAAAGAATTCATAAGAACTAAACTAATTTTCTGCATTTCCTATTCGGAAAAATTTGTCATAAAAGAAATAATAATAGTTCTTGTGTAATAGAGTCTCCTGAATAGAAGCGTAAACCCAGCCATTTGGGAAGTCTCCAGATATTTTGTATTCAGTGTTCTGACGTCAGCCCTGACAAATATGCAAATTAAATGCTGAACGCAGAGCTAGATTTTCAGTAAAGAACGACACCTCAGCTCCATTTTCCATCTCATTCTGAAAGCGAGACAGTAGTCGACCTTTGAAGTTCACTGACCATTTCCCTCTTCATTTCGTTTCGCGAGATGAGTAATCACAAATACACATTCTTTTTGGTTGCATGAAAATGAAATCGTTTACTTAGCGTGGGCTGAATTACCAAAGCTCGAGTTATTATAAGAATAACAATGGAAGGGTTCCGCTTCGCTTTCCAAACTGGATTTTTCTGAGTTTCTGTCGCTCCCTCGTGTTTGCGGATTAAACTTGACGTTGAAACGAAAGTTCGTATCTTTAAACAATGGCTTCTGGTAAGTGGGGCATGCGAACATCTCCCAGCAGGGAGGTAAGAGTCTCGCTAAATTGCTTCCCCGTTCGTTTAATATTCTTTCTTCGACCCTGTTGGATTGGTCTGGAACGTATCCCAAGGAAAGTATTATATTATGAAAACATTGTGTGAGATAGTTATCAAGTATTCTATTGAAGTTGTTGAAATAATTTATTCACAAATGATATTATAGATCGATGAAACTCATTCAATGCAGTGATGACTTGAATTTCTCGTTTATCGAATGTTAGAAAATTCACAGCATTCATCGAAAAACATTTTCCCCCATCAGGAAGTAAAATTTCAAACAATTATCAGAAGATCATTTCCTGATATACCACTGAATACAGATCTTTTTTCCCAAAAGCCCGGCCACTGTTCATTTTTACACTTTTCAGCACTAAAACTGGTGGTAATAGTGGCATCGTCTCCGCAACAGAGTTACAGCTGCTAACCGATGCTTTTTCGGCTTAAAAAAGTATCTTAAATCTAGTTTCGTCAGTCAAAAAACAAAAATTTTGATATAAAAATGCTTGATTTGGCTATTTTCACTTATTCATCTGAAACGTGGACATTGACTGAGAAGGACAAAGAAACCATCTATATTTTCGAAAGAAAAACTTTAAGAAGCATATTTGATGGAATAAATTGTGAGAATACATGGCGAAGAAGAACTAATTCTGAGATCTATAAACTATATAAAGAACCAGATAGTGTTAAATTTATCTCAATACAGAGATTAAAATGGGCAGGGCATTTGAGCCGGATGAACAACAATCGGATGACAAAAAAATTTTCTTGGCTCGCCCCATGGGCACCAGAAAAAGAGGACGACCGAAACTCCGATGGCGTGACTGCCTTGAAAAAGACATAAAAACACTATAAGTGACAAACTGGATGACCTTGTCCAAAAATAGGAGGTCCTGGTATGCACTTCTGAGGAAGGCAAAGGCCCACCCTGGGCTGTCAGGCCAATGAAGAAGAAGAATAGTGGCATCGTCATGCAGTGGAGCAACCAATGGGTTTGCCATCAGACAATAAAAAGTAAGTGGGTCCTCGTCCTTTAGAAGCAGGGATCCCGCAGAAGATTCCTAATACTTGAAAGTGCACTTTATATTAAAATTATGTAATATTGTCACCATAAAAAGAATTAAATGTTAGATATGAGTACATTAAACACAAGAAGAAAATTCGAAGGCAAATTAAATAAAGTTTGATTGTTTAAATAGGATGTCGTGTTAACTTGAACCATTTTAGTTTGCTTTACATATAAAACTACTCACAAGAACAAACGCCGAACAATTTCCTCTCATGAATATTTATAGGAGAAGTGTTTAAGATTTACATTTAGAATGTTGGCAACAACCACGCCATGGTCACGGAAAAGGAATAAGCCATCGCCCCATCCATCAACCGACGTGATCACAGATTTAACAAAATCGTTTAAGTATGTCTCAGATAATGATTCATTTTTGTGCGACGAGAGGATATCTTGAAGGAAGTGCTCATCTCTGGAGGGAGGAGCGTCCAGCGGCCGAATCAATTTGATAAAGTCTGGGAATCCACCCATCCCTTGTGAGGATGGGACAAACGGCAGTCTCGTCAATCTCGTTCTTCCGCCTGACTTCAGGAGTCCCTGCCGAGTGCAGAAACACACCCCCAGAACGTCTAAGGAACAGCAGAATCACGGAAAAAAGTTGAACGAATTCTTAATTTTCCCAAAATAAGCAATCAGAAATACCTTTTTTCAGTTAAAATAGAAAAATCTACTGATATTTAAAATCCATAAAAAATAATGGACAGTAAAAGTGCTGGGACATTATGAGGAAATAATATAATGTTGTTGTTGTTGCTTATGACACTTAGACAAGCCAAGCTCGCTATGGCTTTGGCAGTGCGAATTAAGTCACGTCTTTCGTTTGGATCAGAGCACCACGAAGGTGAAAGTACGACTTTGCTCTTTTTAAGGTACCTCGTTATTTTGAGCCACGGTCTGGTGACGAGGCTACACCTGAGCTGGCACCCTCCTCTCCACATCCACGCCACACCAGAGGAAGGACTTTGGACGTCACATATTAAAGTGGACACGTCCCCAACCCACGGAGTTCCAGCAGCCCAGTGAAGGCGAGTACACCGTGGTCACCCTCCCAACCACTGCCCGCGGCAAATGATGCTTCACTTGCTGAGCTTACGGGAAGCGGTATGAAGCTACTAAGCCACTATTAAAATACTTTATATTTTTTTTAAAAAGATAGGAAATATATAAAAATATGTATCAGAATTTATTTCTGTCAAACATATACATCAATTGGATAAAAAGTGAAGACAATCATTTTCCCTTTACTTAAAAAAACATTATTTGTAGATTTGATTCCTCTGAGTTGGAGACAGTAAAAACTATTCATTGTAATCAACTTATTTCTTTATACACGAAAACTATTTTATAAAATTTGTATTTGAATGTTATAAAATATCATTTTTCAATATGATACATTCAATTTGATTTCCAAATACATTATCATCTAGTAACACTGAATTTTAAAGTTTTTGATGAACGGAATTGATGCACTCAAATATATTTTTGTGCGATCGATAGGGTCCGTATTAATGAAACGCACAAAAACTTCTCGAACACAGCTATAAAAATAGTTTTAGCAACAAAATTAAAAAGAATATAAAAAAGTCTCATTGTAAAAAATGACTCACAGCCTTACGCAGTAACAAGCGTAGTCGAGACACATAGAGGATAGATATGAAGTAGAGCAGAAAAGCAAACTTTACGAAAATAACGCAAGTATTTCAAATGAATGGTAAATAGATATAAGAAAGATTATACAGACTAGTACGAAACTAGGAACTTGAAAACACTGGATATAGATATCTAATTTGTAAAGAGGGGATAATACGTACATAATACGTTGTATTTGTCACAGCATTTATATAATACGAAAAAGAGTAAAAGACCAATCAAACCGCTTCATTTTTTAAAATTGATAATACGACAAATATATTCCAATTTGATTGTAATTTTCATATACCATCAAGACCGCATGAATAATTACACAAAAAACCGCACAAAATTACACAAAAGTCCGCACGAATAATTACACAAAAAACCGCACAAAATTACACAAAGACCACACAAAAGAGCCGCACAGAAACAAACTTGAGTGCAATTAATATTTCTTTTGAAGTGAAAATAAGCAATAAATAATGGCTCATATTACTTGGAACTGTATAATTCGGAAAAGCAAAATTTTTTTTAATATAAAAATTAAGATATAAAAGCATTTACGAAAACCAAACAAAAACTGAAACTCTGGAAAACAGAGAGCTACCTCAAACATTTTCACTTGTTAACGATTTAAAATGTGGTGACAATTGGGTGCATTTAGCGTTACAGAGGTATTTTGCTATCTATTTCAGATGTGTTGAGCGATTGCTTATCCTGGTTTATAAAGCAAAACCACTTAAAGACTCAAGGGAAAAAATATAGATTTTTTAAAACTTGATTGAATGAAAAAACTAATTTACATTTAAGGAGTTGGTTGTGAAGAGAATTGTTTTTAATGCTAAAGATTTGAATACTTTATACTTTTGCAAGTTAGCTTTCAAATACTATGTATTTTTTATTTTCTTCTTTGAACTCTCGGATTATAAATTTTAATATAAGTTTCATTCAGTCTTTCTAACTCTACTGGAAGATTTTCTGAAGAAAACACGATTTAAAAATTGACAAATTATTGTTACATTTATTCCTTAATCGTGCCTGTATAAATTCAATGTTTCAAATGATTTCTTCTGTTTAACCAAAGTTAATTTGCGCATGCGTGGCACATCATCTGATGAACAGCTGGCTCTTTGGGCTCATTTACTTGCATGGACAAAAGATGCGCGCTCTCTCGTGCAGCCCCCACTTCTTACTCGCAACACCCCCAAGAAGCAGCCACTACCGTCCGAACTTGTTTACGACAGAAGCAATATGCGGAACTGCATTTTTGCACTTCATTAACGTTCAGGACTGGTTTCTGCCCTCTTCAGAGAGCTTCCCCACAGCCAAATCTTAATCATGTGACTGAAGGCCGAAAAAGTTTTTTTTTTAAATTAAAATTAACTGTTTGGCATTATATAATAGAAGAAATTATAATTATTGCGTACCAAAAATGGATGGAAATTAACTAATGAATTACAGTGCACCTTTAGAAGTACAAATTTGAATTGTAATCTAACTTCTATAACTTAGAATTTTTTCAGATTAAATGTTGAATTTAAATATGTTTATATAATATATGTGTATCACTTGAAATATTTTTTTCCTTTGTTTCCTAAATGTTTCACCTTATACTCATCAGAAATGTTTTTTCAATTTCTTAAAAAAATTTCTAATTCGAGCAAAGTTACTAATAGAGAATTAATTTAATTATTTTTGTAATTTATATGCTAAAATTTTTTAAAGGATTTTGTTTTGTTTTTTTAATTAATTTAGTTATAAAATTTTTATTTAAACCATCTATCTATCTATCTATCTATCTGTATGGGTGTGTAGATAGATAGATAGATATATGTATAGGGGAATTATTTTAAATTTAAAAGAAAAACCTTTGCTTTAAAAAAGATCTGACAATTTGAGATTATCGCTAAGTGATACATTTCAAAAAAATAAATAAATAAAATGATGCCATCCAATCGCAGCAGCAGGGAAATGGACGCAGTAAAGTGATGCCCTCCATGTAACAACTTTCCATGACAGAATGAACCCTTAAGAAAGAGAATCTGATGTGTTTGCTTGTGTGAGACTTTATTGCGCTAGAAGTGAGGCAGGCAGCGCAAATGACCGGATCCGCTTTCGGAGTCGATAAGCGGATGAAGCGTTTAATGAATGGGCTGCAAGAAATTAAAATGAGTTGCGCAAAGGAAACTGATACATTTTTTCCTGGAAGATTCAAACATTGAGCCAGGAGGAGAAGGCAGCTATAAAGAAAGCAATTAGTTTCGTATAATATTGAGTAGTAGTATTTTTTAGAAATACTTTCGCTGATTTATATCGAAATGATTTTTTATTTGTGACTTAAAATACATTCATTCCACAAATTCACAATTCATTTAAATGAACGATTTATGTCTCTATAAAATACTGTTCACTCCTTTGCTTGAACAACACATGTGCATACAGCGCCAAAGAAGGTGCATGATCTGAATTATTATTATTATTTATTTTTTTATCAAATCCTGGTTTTAAACAAATTAAGACTTTTTTTCATTTACCGAATTTTATTGTAGAATAAAATATTTTAGATAAATACCTAGATATTACGATTTTGTGCCTTTATTGCATCCACTAAAATAATTTCACAATCAACACAATTCAGGATTCACTTTTTGTGCGCGTAGGTCAATATGAATGAGGCAACTCGTTTGGACATTGTGAAGTGGACAGTCTAGCGGCCGAATATTGCCACCGCGTTAATTTGCCCTCCCAGGGGGTTTTAAAGACAGAGAGAGAGCCTTGTCTATATATATATATATATATATATATATATATATATATATATATATATATATATATATATATATATATATATATATATATATATATATATATATATATATATATGTATGTATATATATATATATATAATATATATATATATATATATATATATATATATATATATATATATATATATATATATATATATATATATATATATATATATATATATATATATATATATATATATATATATAGATAGATAGATAGATAGATAGATAGATATGTACACGTGTCGCAAAGGAGGTAACCCGAAAAATATTCCCGAGCACGTAACATACTTCGATAGAGACGGCAAAAGAGCAACATGCAGTTGTTCAACAGCGGCTGGTATAGAACTCGAGATCTTAAGTGGAGAAAAAAAGCGCTCTTCTATCACTATGCCGAGGAGAGCTCTTTAAAAGGAACTTCATATCATTCGAAATAACTGCATCGAAGGCAGAAATTCAATTTGGTAGCTATCCCATTTAGACACTTACTGGATTCAATTTGTGGAAGAAGATATAATTTTTGTTTGATTGTCTAATCCTACTATGATGTTCTGAACGCCATCCACCTGTCAGCATAGTAGGGATTCTTCAAGATTATTTCAGAAAAAGCGTTAACTCTCAATTGATAAATTATAGCAAATGTATGGAATATTTGCGCTTTGAATTCTATGAATGACAACCTTATGGACGAAGAACATGCCGTTATCCCAATGTGTTTTTTGGATAGAATCATCTTTTTATTTTATTCTTAAGATCAATTTCATTTATTAGACTGAATTCAGCATTCCATTTACGGTATCCCAACCTTTCTTCAGAGAAAAATTTCTTCCACGAGCATTTCAATAAATAAAAAAAGTGATTAGAAATTTAATCCCCTCTTTTACAGCATATAAAAACACATTTTAGCGTTACACAATATCGCTTTAAACTATTTTTTTTATCTAATATTCCTTATTATAGTTTCCTAGTTATTGTTATATTTTGATTCGATACGTGTTACACCAGTAGTTAACAGTTAATTTTACTGGAAAATATATATTGGTGAAAGAATATGTTTATCGATGTTTGTTATTGAATTTAAACATTACCAAAAATCTTTACAACGCGTAAGTGTTTTGGCAATCTTTAAATTCAATAACCATGATATTTTCCAATCTGTTAAATTTGTCGCACTTCCCTTTATAATATCAATGAAAAATGTTTTCATGATATTTAATATACTTCCTTAAACAGTCAGCTATATTTGAACAATGAATCATTTTCTTATTCTTAGTCTTCTTTATTTCGCTTTTACACATTTAAAAGTATAACCATTACTCCAGTGTTGGAGTAACTATAAAAATAAGCTAAGCTATCCTCAACTGCATTGATTAGAATTCGTTGAACATGATACCAATATGTATTTGAAACGGAAATTATTATAAAGAAACATAGAAAAGATTTCCCTTTTCTACAATTTTTTACCCTGGTTGTTTTTGCATTTGGAAAGTTACTCGTTCTTTGGAAGTTCTGTCGATAGGTCCGAAACCCGAGTTAACGCTTTAATTGTTTAATTTGCATGACATGCTCCTTCTCTGCTGTGACAACAATTCATGAACTGTGTTATTGTTTTTTAATTATGATTTAAAAAAAAAGCAACAAAAGCCGCTCAAACTAACAGATTGGTGGTGATATGAATGGATAGCCGGAAACGTAAACTAGCAAAGCAGTGAAATACAGTTTAAAAAAAAATTTCCGGAAAAAAAAAATGTGCCCTAGGAAATGAGAACTTTACCACCTAATTTGAACGCTTCTAATAGTGAAAGGGAAGGCTTTGTTCAACTAAATGGCTAAAGACAAGTTCCGATACTTCATTAGTCACAATGAAAACAAAGAAGATTGTTCCGTGTCTTCAAGGTGTAGGAGATCGTAATAAATACTAGAACTCACTTCATTAAAAATCTATTTCTCCATCTGTTCATCTTACAATATAATGAAGAGGAATTTTTTTAACCTATTTTCTGTAATATATTTTCATAGACAATGGTAAGAACTGATCCAAGCCAATTAAGCGAACAGGTGGTTGTCGCTCAATTACTCCAGCCGAGAAATGCCAACAGGAAAACTTTCCTTCTGAGATTCGTGGTGTTTAAAGGAAATTTCATCACGTTTCACACTCTGGCAATAAATTAGACACCTGTAAGGGAGCTTGAGACGCACTGGAGGGAGAACACCCTCCTTCCGTCACTTTTTTTAATCCGGTCTTAAGAACGTTCGCACAATTCTTTTCGAAAATCCCGAATTCTCACACGGTAGGTGGAGTGAAGTGGATTTCATTAGAGGAAGGAATGTTTCCATATAATTTTTAACTGTCATTTCCAACCGATCAATTTGTTGGTAGAAGCTGTCGGAAGTGATTGCTTTCTAAGAGTAAGATAATCACTATGATAATCGTATGGTCCTTATTTTACAATACAAGGCAAAACCTAATTTTCACTACCCAAATGGCTCCGAAATTATCGCCAAATTAGCTACCCTCGTTTAATTTGTGATTTTCATCTTTATAGGATTGGTTTTAATGTGATTTATCTCTTAGGATTTTTATACCAGATAAATTTTACACTATATACTTCAGTCAATGACAAGTTGTACCCCAAAATGATTTTTTTTCCCTCTGCTTGCAGCTTTCTACGTTGCACCAGCCCATACTTTAGCCCCACACTTAATTTCCATTCAAATCTTCAGCTTAAAGAAACAAAAGAATGAATTGTTATTATCTTAGCTTCTTAATAATTTAATAACTGCAACTATCTTGTTTGTTTACGTTTAAATTAAAGTAAAAGAAGTCATTGCGTGATTTGCCGAATTGGGTTTATATAAATAGAAAATACTTAGTTGTCTTCATTTGGCTTCTTTTAATAGTTTTTTTTTGACAATATTTGCTGGTTTATCAAGGAGGCTGTAAATACCTAGTAGCGTCAATAAAAACTATGACTTGTTTTCCCAGATTATTGAAAAATTGAATCAAATGGAAAATAAATTGAAACATTTATTTTATTTTTTAACGATATCGGAAATATGTATCGTTAATAAAAAATCCAATGATTCTGTTTTATCTTAAATTATTTTAGATTAATTTATTTTTATAAATTCACGTTGCCATGACACAGGTCCGAAGTTCGATCCTCGGGCTGGGCAAAGTTGACTCAGCCTTTCATCCCTTCAGTGGGTCGATTAAATGAGTACCAAGCATGCTTGGGAACTAAAGACTGGGGGTTTTACGTTAGGCTGACCACCTAATTGGGACATATGCTTCGCACCCCAGGGCCCTCGGTCATGAAAACAGTTATGGGCACTGTAGGCCTTGGCCCACATAGGCTGTCGTGCCATGGAGTTTAGTTTAGTTTTTTATATTTTATAAAATGATTTTATTTATGCAAGTTATGTTTTTTTAAGCATAAAAAGTAATGTTTAATTTGTAAAATATGGACAATATTACGTCTTAAATTCAATATGATACGTTTTAAATACAATGTTCTTCCGGAAGTTTAACATATTGATTAAAGAATGCTTGTTGTGAGCATCTGATCAGTTTGTGCCATATTCTTTTCAATTTTATGTATACCCATGTATAGTTGGAATATCTTTTTTATGTATAGTTAATATGTTATAAAATTACGAAATGGAGAATTTAAAATTGAAATTTCTATTTTTTTTCCTGCTTGCTGCTGTTGAAAGCATATTTCTGTTATTTTATTTTAAAAAGACTTATAGGAAAGGAGGTTTAGATAATTATTGTATTAAGTAAAAAATTTCTACATATTTCTTGTATACTGTTCATGTTTGAATGATTTAAAAATTTCATTGTATATTTTTGATAAACTTTTAGCAAATGCTTCTGAAAACCTTATTTTAAAATTTGTCATTTTTATTCTTTATAAAATTAACTTTCTTGAAGAACTTAAAAAAATTATTTATGGGGGTTCATCATACTTTTTTTTAAAATTCTACTCATTTTTTTAAAAATTGAAAGAATTAATATTCAACAGATTCAACGATATTATGAAAATCATATTCGAAAAGTTTTAGAATTTGCTCTTTTTTTTTCAATGAACGAAGAAGAATCTATGACAATGAACAAAAAACATTTTTTTTTAAATTTACATTTTGGCAGCAAATAGGAGCATGAAACAGAAGCAGCTCACTTATAATCTTTACTCATTTTTCACATTTTGAGCAGTTTTATGCACTCAACATTTTAACAAAAGCAACATTCATCTCATTTTATTCGATATTGACAGCAATCGAATACGAGAAATTTCACTCTAAGAAGCAGTGCCTAGGCCCCGGTTAGTCTCTAATTTGATTTTATTTACCTACATTCTAAGTGTTTCACGGAGTTTTGTGAGTATGAACAGTTTAGAAAAACTTGAGAAAATATTTTCTTAGCATTTCACAGTCTGTAAAGTAATTCAAGATATCCTTGGGATAATTAGGGAGGTCCTTACTGTGTTTCACTTAATCCAAGAGTTGACGAAGAGTTCCCAAATGAATAAGTATTTTCTTTTCTTGTGAAGAGAAAAAAATTAGCATAAACTGGAAATTGTTTTTCAGAGATTGATTTGAATAGTTCAAAAATGAATATTTTCAAGTGCTGAGATCTTGAATCGGATATTTATTAAAAACTATTCGCAATTCACTTGCGTATACCTACCTTTATCATTCAGTATGGAAAGAGAAAAATGCACCGTCTTGGTTTATAGGAGATTCATCATTTCCAATTTATTCCTTGCTATTATCATAGCCTGATATGTCATACCTAACATAAAACATAAAACTTATTCTATACATTCGGGATTGTACTTTATATGCTAAAGATGTACTTCCTGTTTTACTCACATATTGTGTGATTATTGTGCACAATTTCCAATTTATAATGAAATAATACTCTTCTGCAATTGTAAGTAAGTTTTTTTTATTTTTTTTATTTTATTGAATAGGCATGTTTTTAATTTTTTATTTTTTAATAGTGTCAGTTTTAGGTGCTTGCCATTTTTTCATTTTTTTGTTTGCCCTTCGAAACAATAGCAGAACAAGTAGGGATAGTAAGACAGCCTTCCATCGGGGCTTTGAAGTAGAGTATGTGGTTAAAAAATATCAATTTATGAGAGAAAATTTTTTTTCTAAAATTAAATTAACTTCAGAAAAAACGTCATTTCTTATCACTATCTTAATCTGAGAAGCTACCAAAATATTTTAAAAGCGATTAATATTAACAGATTATAGTTTATTTTTTCGACTATCATACAGGCTCATATGTTATTCATAACAATATTTTTTAATATCCAACTAACAATTTTTAAAATTTGAAAAATTAAGAAAAAAATTTAAAAAATCAATTTATGTCGGTAAAGTGTAGTTGACGTTTTAAATTGTGCAATGTATGCGTTAATTATAAGAGTTGAGACCAGGAAGTAAATAATCTTTTTCATAAATCTTCCCTTGAATTGAGTGATAGTATTTTAAACTGCTTTTCGGTAGCTCTCTCAACAAATAAAAATGAAAGGTAACAATGTCGAGCAATGGTTCCCGAGACATTATAATAAATCACCCTTCATTCATATGTACAAAACAAACCTGATTCTTAGTCGCGTCACGCTCTTGAAGGTGTACCAGCAAAAGCTCGCGCGATTCCTAATCTCCCTTATTAGTTTTTTCGGAATCATTAGACACCGTTGCCAACAATAACTTACGAACTTTAATTGTTTCAAAGAAATTACTCTGCTTGAATGGAATCATAACGAGGCTGATTTGAAAGGCGATCAACCAGGGGAAGATTGGTGATAAAGCTACTTGGCAAGGGCCGCCAAAGTCACCGCTTTTGTTGCAGTCAAACCAATGAAGGTTCGAAAGATAGAGAGCAAAGGTAATAAGTTCAACACATTAATTGTTTTCTGAGATGCAGAATACAACAGAGATGGCCGATCCTTACGCAAATTGGTTCTAAAGAATCACTTCGTTCGATGGACTGTACGCTATTGTTTGGTTCAACATTTTGGGGATTTGAACCCCATCTTGGGATGAATGTTTTAGTTTAATTTTTAATTTGCAGATTCTGGCTTAGTTAACCCTTGTAAGCAGAAAAATGATAGTTGAGTTACGAAACTACAACGGGGCTAGGAAACAATGACTCAGAAGGATAGATATCTGAAATTCTTCTTTTCTCAAACTCTTGGATTAAAACCACTCCCCCATCGAGCTAGTTCAGTCAGCCAGTAGAGAATCGGTAGTTAGCTCCGTATTCAGTATTCAATTCGATTTACGACTGCATTGCTATTCAGTTCTTTACCAGTTTTAACTTAGGCAGTCCGCAAATTCGTAGATGATCACATAAGATTTTGTCTCGCGAGCGAGGCAAGCTGAGCATCTCGCGAGAATCGCATCAGACCAAATGACGTCATTGATGTCTTAGTTACATTAGAAAAGGGGTGGAGCACAAGACTATTCTTGATTTCAAGCAGGTTCGAAATATCTGACAACTTTCCGCGAGACAGCGCTCTCATTGGTTTAAAATTCCATGACGTCAGATACAACGTTTTAGCTACGTCACACTAAGTTTGATTTGTTGTTTGTTTGTCGCTCAACGGTCATTTTTTTGCACACGAGGGGTAATTAGACCGGGACTTACGGTTTAAAGTGGATTCCGAACCACTACATGCCTAAGGTGGGATTCGAACCCACGAACTGTTGAACCAAAGGCAAGAGCGATAACCATTCGGCTGCCAGCTCGGCCTACGTCACACTAAGACATCGAGGAGATCGCATTTGTCTACTATAAGACGGCGTCTTAATCGGATTGTCTACCGAATTTGCGGCCTGCCTTAGTCAGCAGCTTGTCTCTCTTTCTTCCGTTTTTGAATCGCTGTTGCATTCCAGCCACTTGTTAGCCAATCATTTCTCTCATACTGATTTTTAAGCATAATTTCCAATGCCATAATTTTGCGAATTCATATCGAACCATACAGTGAGTGAGCGATTTTCAATCTAATCCTCAAAATGGACGGTATTTGCCTTAACTAGCCAATGCGGATTCACTGTTCCTCTTCTGAGTTGCCCAAGGGAAAAGAATTCCGCCCAGTTAAGGATCCGGCACTTTTTTCCAGAACAAGCAGCTCAGCTTTCATGAGAAGACAGTTTTTTTCTGATAGGTCTGTAATGTAAGAGTTCAGTGCGGGTATTGGGATGTTTGTTTAAGGAGTGGGGCAGATTCCGCCACACCGAAAAGAATCCTCAGCCAAGTGTAACACTCAGAAGCGTCTAGAATTTCCGTCACGTTCGGCGCAAAGTGACGCCTCCATATGTATGAGACCCTCTGTGCGAACGCTTTGAGACGCGAGGTTGCAATTTCATGCAAAAGAGATCCCTTTTAGCATTTTGATAGTCATTTCATCAAATTTACGCGAAAACGTGAATGTGAAATGCTTATCGTTACCTGTTTGTGCTTGCATCAGCAGTTTTCTCGGCGTCTGACTTATTTATCGTCTGATCTTATAAAATGCCTTAAATGCGGAAATTTGCAGCCTTAATATGAGTGTTTTGGCGATCAAATCTTCCACCTTAATCTCATTCAATTTAAGTTGAGAATGTATAGTATTTCCACGCAAAATTTTCGAGATGTTAAAATGTTTACGTTTAAAGCGGCAAATCCATTTCTAAGGCAAAACCTTTGAAAATAATTCATTCATGTTTAACATTATATATCGATATGATTATGTATCGATATGCATTAACATTATATATCGATATGCACTAAAACCTTGAATTTTATTTACATTTCTGAAGTTAAATATTCCCTCATTCGAATATATATTTGTAATCTTTCGAAATTTCTCCATTTTAATATGCTTACTTCTATACTACGTATTTTACAAATATTCTGTTGCTTGATGTATACCGCAGTTTTTGAGATATAAAAAATACCACTTCTATGATCTGATTTTTGAAAAAAAATTCTTTAAGAAATGCGCGTGAAGTGCATTTAATCGCGCATAGGGAAGTTTCAATATTTGCTAAATATGTTGCTTCTTCATGTATTCCTCCTTGCGCATTCCTTTTAACTGTTTTTTTTTTTTGACAAAAAAGAATGATTACACAACTCCAGAAATTTGCCCTATTCTTAATATATTTTAGTGGCATCTAATTTCAACACACACACATTGTAAATAAAAAAATAAATTTGAAAAATATTAAATGGAGCAATATAAAACAAAATTACTTTAGAGCAAATTCTTATGAAAAAACTTACTACAAAAGAAATTATAGTTGAGAAACAATAAGGAAAAAGTAATCTCTTAAAAAATTATGAGCATAGAAAATAAGTTGTTGTTGTTGCTAATCTCGGGATTATCTAGCAGAGCTAGACAATCCTCATGGATTTGAAAGAAAATAAATAATTGCATTGGTTCATAAAGTGTAGCCTGGGAAATTTATTTTATTCTTACATGAGAGCAACATATTTAAATTCCTCGTTCTTCTGAAAATAGAATAATGCAATTTCACATAATTTCCTCTTTTATAAAATTAAAACAGGACATATCATGGAATGGATGAATGGAACATATCATATATATATATATATATATATATATATATATATATATATATATATATATATATATATATATATATATATATATATTTATATATATGATATGTTTCATAATATATATAATATTAACTCTTAAATGAATTAATGTCAGAATATCTAAAATTTTTCTGAACAAGTGATGTTAAATATTTAAACTGCATCACAAGAAACAAAATTACAACAAAATTATGATTTACAGCAGTTATTACATACGATAAGTATTGCTCCGATGGCCCAGAGCTCTTCAGATCGGAAGGTTATTGGTTTGATCCCATTCACTGTTGAAACATGGGAGATGCACGATGAGTTTGTATCTTCTGCAACTGTGTTGTCTGTCTTTTTGGGTGCGGATGGAAGAAGACTTTTTCGGGTTTCCTTTACTACGATGGGGCCTACTATCTGTGAAAAGCTGTTTGAACATTCTGCGATGAAATCTCTTACAGGAGGCCGAGGCAGCCCTCAAAGCGGTGCCATAGAGTTGCTCTAAAAAGATAAAATATGGTATCATTTTCAGGGGATGGGGAACACAAACACGAGTTAACAGTTTTTTTTTTCAAAATAAGAACAATTTAAAAAAATTAAAAATATATCATTTATAATTTTAAATGTAAATTTCGACTTAAATTTGTGAAAACAACCGATGCCTAATTTTGTTAACATTGAATATTCTTAGTGTTAATTATCTTTCATATTTATAATATTTCTATTCGACATTGATTATATTAGTGGATTAATACTTCTTTTCAATGCTTTGATACTTTTTACGAATGAGGCTATTTCTCATTTCTCTCCCTCCCCCCCGCCACCAATCACGCACGTCGGAGACCCTCGGGAACTCCGCGAATCCGGAAAGCAAAGAATTGCTCGCCTCAGCGGTTGAGCCGCTATTATTTGCATGGCGAAAATAATGGGAAAACTGGGCTGCTCCCTTCTGGTCATTCACTGAGTCCCTCATTTCTAAACCGAGCTCTCAGCCGAATGGTTAGCGCTCTTGCCTTCGGTTTAACAGTTCGTGGGTTCGAATCCCACCTTGGGCATGGATGTTTGTAGTGGTTCGGAATCCACTTTAAACTGTAAGTCCCGGTCTAATTAGCCCTCGTGTGCAAAACATGACCGTTGAGCGACAAACAAACCAAACCAACCCTCATTTCTAAAGACAGTTCATTAATCAATGTTAAGCGAACTGTGAGAACACTCAGTGAAAATCACACAATTTACAGAATTTCAAATTCTATAAATAAATTTAAAACAATATGAAGAAAAAATATGTTTCTTTATTCAGTAAGAAAAAAAATCAGATCGTGCTTTTTCATCGTTTTTTTTCATTTATTGATGAAAAAAAAAACTGTTGGGAGGACATTAATTCATTGTTCTTCGATCATTCAGTGCCCTCGGTTTAAATGTTTCCATAATTGGTGAAGAAACAGTGTTTCCTGGAATGTGACATTTACATTCGCGCGTGCAGTTGTTGCCTCCAGAAACACTTGTTGAAACCGCGGTGCGCTCGCTGGAGGATCTGTCTGCCTTGGGACAGATTAAAAAAAAATAATTTCCAACTGAATTGGGTCTGGATGTAGCAGTGTTCTTTCCAAATGACGAATAGTGTTGGTTGAAGAAAATCTTATCGGTCTGTGCTATTATTAGATAAATCTTATAAATCATGTGCGCTATAAAATCTTATGCTATACAATTATAATATCGTTGTTCTAAACCAACTCTGACTCATTCAAGTATATGTTACTCATGAGCAAAACAATAATCCAACAGCAAGCATTTGCTCTGAAAATTGTTATAATGTCGGATATTTTAGAGTGAAGTTTTTTTAATGAAATTACGGATACAAAAAAGATTGTTTTATGTATGTTGAAATAAACATATCATTAAAATAAACCAAGAAATTAAATATAAATAAAAATCCATTGTGCCCAAAAAGGATAATATTGATGCTGAAAACACTTCGTAAGAAAATGTTATAAAAAATTGAATAAAATAAACTTATAATAAATCCAACAAATCAAAACATTCTCATATGAAATATAGAGCCCAATTTTTTTTTGTCTGAATTGCATGATATAGGAAACAATTATATATTTTTCAAATTATAACATGTTTATAATCAGTTGTATAAAATAAATGCTTTTTTAAAGGTATTACAGACAACGGATAAGCTCATAAAATGGAAATATTTTACAGCAATAATGAGAATACGAGCCACTAAACAGTTATAAAAATCTAATAATTCGTGGTGTCTGGTGAAAAATTGCGTTTCAATTTGAACAATATGAAACGTGGAGGTATAAATATTTAAGCTGGAGTTATTTTGACCAAACTTTGCCATTGCCGTTGCTTCTATAGAGATTTGAACTTTGATGCCAGGAAACTTGGGTTTGAATCCACATGGGTGCACCCACGCACTTCCCAGTGCCCAGCCCGTAGTTGGCTCTACTAGTTAGGTAAGAACTGGTGTGTGGAAAATTTCGTCATTTAGATGCAAGGACAAAGAAGGATACTTGTCCCGCCATCCCCAGAGCTATTACTTCACCTATAAGACATTTCAAACACGACCTGTTGCCCCCAGCTGCTTTTATCGAAAACTTCGATTAAATCGAGATTCGAACTTACTGCCTTTCGATGATGAAGACGGTGACCTCACCAAGCAGACCAACAGATGAAGGGACAAATGCAATGAGTTTCAGTCGTCAGTGTAAAGGCTTTATTTGTCATATTAATCAACCTCAGAGAATGGACAGAGGAGAAATTTAAATGTACACGCAGTGGAACATAAGCGATTTGTATTTAAATGAATCAGCACCCTGAAACACTCCATTTTTTTATCATGCGCAACAACATGTACACTTAGACTGGCGTCACTCAACAAAAATGCCGCCAATCTCGCGGAATCGCCACCTGCTTTCGTGACGGCCACAGTTTGCCGAATTTGATATCCGTTGGGATAACTCACGCTGTGGGGACGCGGGGGTGTCTATAAACGTCCAAACAGCTGTTCACACGATAATAGCACATTCCGTTTTCGCGTGCCTAGCGGGATCGTTTACGGGATTCAAAAAGCAACCGGAAACCAGGAAAGCGTTGATGCATTCATTGCTTTTGTGACGCTCTTCGCATTACATCGGGTCAGGTGTTGCTATATTTGTCGCCCAAATTCAACACGATGCGACGAACACAAAAAATAATGCATTATTTTGTTTTCGGTGGTTGGAAACAGCTACATTTCCGAGACGGTTTCTATTCCAGCTTCCAAGTACATCGGATTATTCTCTCTTACGTGTTATCGATGACATATCTTACTGAAGAAAATCAGGTTAGCTGTCAAAATCAAATGTTATTCGACATGAAAGCCTTTAATTCATTCTTTTCTTAAAATACTGAATTTATAGTCCAAATATAGATCATAAATTATTCTGAATTATGATACCAGTAGCATGCAAAGTTCTCCATAAAGAAACCTGAGTTAAAGACATCTCTTAAAGTCATAATTTTTTGAAAAATAAAATTAAAAATCACTGAATGAACATGTATTCACTAAGGATGCTCATTTAATGCGGGATTTTATTTCTAAAAATCTTTAAATGGCTGCAAAAAATTGAAATTTTTTTTGATGATTGATTGATTATGTGTATTGAACCATACTATATATGTTTGATCGAAAATTTTTATTAATTTTAATTTGTTGGGAGAGATTTGTCAGCTCTAGCTATGGTAATTGTTAAGAAAAGTTTAAATAACACAAATACAAATAATTCTTTTTATAACTGTTATTTAATATGTTGTAACATATTTCGTACTTTATTTACGTATTTTTCATTCAAAATGAAATACGATTGTAAACCAACTGTGCTTATTAAGTTTTCAACTGCATTTTCGTTATGAATCTTAACATAGTTTTTGAAACGTTTTTATAAAATTCACATTTTCTGAAAATTTTATACCAGTAATTAATCTGAAATCAGAAATAATATTTTTTATACTGTTAAATCTACCTTCTATTTGTGCAATAACAGTTTCAATTACAGTGTTAAAAGTTATATGTAAATTCCTCTGAAATATTTGCTCAACAGATTTGTACATTGATTTTGTCACTGGTGCGCATTTCATTTCTTAAAAATATTATTATTCATGCACATAATTACTTTTGTGTCTTAATGAAGGGAATTTGGCACAGTTGCCGTATAATCCATGATTCCAAATTCTGAATTTTTTGGTGATGAAGAAATGTTGCCAAGATGACGTATCGTGATGACGTAAATACTAGGGTTACCAAAATAGAATCTTCTGCATAATTCTTATAGGTCTCCATATGTATGACATAATAAAAATAAAGTTGCCAGATACATACAAAAATCCGCCAAAAAATTGCCAATCTCAGAATATGGAATTATGGATTATACGGCACCTGTGTCGGGAATTTAATCACATTTTAAGGAAAATAACATCACATTTTATAAAACTTTTAGGCTTGATCTAAAACGGCTTATTGTTATGTGTTTTGTGGTGCTATAACTTTGTTCCAGAGTATCAAACGTAAATTTAATGTTCTAAATGCATGTATTAAAATAGATAACAATTCAAATGAAACGGAGCCAACTTAGTACGTGATTTTAAAAAGAGTCGTGCCCATTCATTTACGTCTTATCCTTGGAGGGAAAAGACCCAATATTGCAGAGGTCGAAACTGTCGATTGTGCCCATTCATGTACTCCGATGCAGGGGCCCACCGAAAGGGGCCCCATACAAAAGAAATCACACGAACCTTCAATTAAGTTTATAGCAAGTGGAACTGAAAAAAAAAAAACTTTGGTTGTATCCTTCTCTCGCGCACGGTGGGAACACGGACTTTACCCGTCTTTCCTCCTCACCGAGAACAATTATGAAAAAAAAAGTTTTCTCACTTTCTCGAAGCTAGAAGTTTCTATTTTCGCTCATTTTTCACAGTCAAAAAAATAAATTAAGAAAAAAAAAAATTGGAACGCTTGACCTTCTGAAATGGCAGAAACAAAGTTTAGATACCGAAGAAAATATCAGGCATTTTCTGTTGTTTCTGCCTTTATTGGTATTTTGGCCTCGAAAATAAAATGCATTTAAGTCTATTTTAAGGAACAACTAATTTTGATCCTTATTTTATTTATAGAAAGTTTTGGAAAACTATCGGTTTAGTCGCTTTTTTAACAACATAAGACATTAGGCCTTGTTCTACTGACACATTATGCGGTTACAGATAAATTCCAATCGCGCATTTTTTTTTTGTTTATCTAGGATATAGTGAAAGAATCCGTGTCTCTTTCTAAAAATATTTATACTTTGATATTTTTTGATAACCAGCAAAAAAAATGATAATGTTTTTGATAACAATCTGCGTAGTAATTTAATAACTTTCATTAGTTATTTTACTCAAGTATATCTACTTTTTCAACAATAAAAATAGCCAACAATGAGTTAAAAAAACAAGGATTAATTATTAATTTTGGTAACAAAAAAAAGCATTTTAACAATTTACGTGTACTAATATGTTGTTTAATGAATTTGTTATCAATTAAACATATTGCCATTGCTATTTAATTTCAACTTGTAAAAACAATTCAGGTAAATAAAATTTTTGTACTGTGAATTCGAAATCTGGAGTTAAGGATAATTTTAAGGAATAGAATTTCATCAGATGACTGAGGAGATTGACATTTCGGAACTTAGAAAACAAGGATTAATTAAAATTTATTCTTTTTTTCTATATTATTCTTATTTTCATCGTTTATATGAGGCCGCGGTGTTATGGTTGGTTAGGGCTTCCTTCTCATCATCGGAAGATAATGAGTTCGAATCCTGGCTTAGCCGGATATCCGTCGTGTTCGCTAAAGGTGACTGGGGCGCGTTAAAACTGGGCGTAGTCGCAATGTCTTCCAAGTGAAATGATGCCTCTGGAGGGTGACATTCCAAGTGTTGGGATACTTCTCCTTGGTGCCTGCTTCAGAATCACGAAGTCTCTACCCGGCCGCTTTTTTCCAAATGGTAGAGCCCAACTTAGGACTAGGAACAGGGAAGCATGCTGGTGCAACGACAACAACATCGCTTATAAATTATTTCAAAGGTGACCTCTGATTCTAACCTACTATAAACTATGTGGAGCCTCAATGCTCATCGTTGTGGAGACTTTTATTTTAAAACTGCCACCTATGTATCTGGGAGTGCAAGAAAGTACATTTGACCACTCATTTTATATTATTATAATGTAAACGTTTTTAACAAAATAATGGTATTTACTATTTGTTTTCTACTTTTGAATGAAGTGTGGTTTTAACTCATGCTGTAATAGAAACGTTTTCTGTTAGCTATCTGTACTGCAACAAAAGAGGTTTCCATATATTTGCTTTTGCGTAAGATTCCTGGGATTTCCTCTCTGAGTGCAAAGTGATGTTCTGAAGCATAATTTTCCAAACAGCGATTCTCCTTGAAAAGTTGATTCTTGTCCACTCGCTGACGTCATTAAAAATTAGGGCAGTATAGCTCAGGCGAATGGCTCGATTGAACTATGAAAACGTGGAAAAAAATGAATGTCGGATTCAGTTAATTCCTAACATTCATTCCAGAATTTTCACGATTTCTGAATTTGATTTTTCTGACATTTTGAAACCTTACGGATTTGTTATGTAAGAATATTTTACGCACTTAGAGTAAAAGACAGGAGATGTGAGAGGTTTCTTGAATAACCGGCCAGTATTCATTCATTCGAAACCTACGTCCAAATCTTAAAATAATTCATGTTTGATTAGTTTTCATATTTTGAAACTCTTTTAAAAAGAAATATATAACATTTTTTTTTGTAAAAAGCCTTTGTGAAAAACTATATAAAAATTTCTTTGGTAACAAATGCAAGTTTATGTATTAATAACCCTTTCTGTCACTTTGGTGCATCACACACACAAGGATAGATAACTCGACACTAAGATAGAGACTGACATTCTGCATGCCAATCAGCATTACTTCTAATTTTTACTCATGAATATTAAATGTTGTTGTTGTTTTGTGCCAGCCAGGCTGGGATTATGGGGTGCACTGCTCCACTTTTACTGAGCCATATTTTGATGTGGAGTCTGACTTCCTCAGTGCACACATGCCATAGGTATCCGTTTATAGGGTAGGCAACCTTGCATAACCCATTCATACAAAGAAAGGAGAAAGATAGGATAGATAGAGAAAGTACATCCACGCCCGAACTGGGATTTGAACCCAAGACCTACCTATCAACAGTCAGGCACTCTGACTACTAGACAGTATGGGTGGCTCATTAAATGAGTATTAAAGTAGTTTAAAAATCATGATAAGACGATAACCGAAATGAAAAATTGCACGGAAGATGAAAATATAATGTCCTCCCCCGTAAAAAAAAGCATTATTCTAGTGGTGGCCCAGCCAACTATGGCAAAACCACTGAATTTTCCGGAATAAACTCAGGTCAAAGGAGAATCTTTATTTTCATCATAGAAAGTGCAATTTCCAAGGCGCGTGAATGAATTCTCAATGGTTTGCATTGATTCTCTTTTGAAGGGAAAAACCTGCCGCTGTAAATGGCACAACGAGTCTTTCCTTCCCCTTCGATAAGACCTCATTGTTCTTCTAATTATGGGAATGATATATCCTAAAGACCTAGATTGTCCACGTACGTAATGGCAGGTAGTCACGAGATAAAGACGCTATTCGAAAAGTAAAATGCAATTAGCACCTTTCTCTTTCTGGAACATTTCTCTGTGATATTTTTGAAATTTCTCCTCCATAAACTATGGTAATCTCGCGTGCAGTGGTACATAATTATTTGCTGCTCCGTTCAATTTAGTTGATGATTTTTCATCGTATGTTATGAAGTCCCTTCATAACTTCTTAGAATAAAGTGCTGGAGCTCTGATTCTGGAACTGTTTCAAATAACTTTAAAACATCAAACCATATTCTTAGTTCTGGCATCAATCTTCTACATCGGTAAAAGCCATAAGTCATAAACGGAAAATATCACCACTGCATTTCAGTCGATCTTGTCACCCATGTTGACTGTACATATTTTGGAATCTAAATCAGGTAGGAATGGATTTTAAGTTGAAATAATAATGCATCCCATTATGAAAAGATTGTTTATAATTTGAGGAAAAAACTTACTGTCGCATTAATGCAAATTGATGACAGTTTGAGTTTTCTTTCGATGAACTTTATCCAAGCCTTGATGATGAAGCTAGAAATTCATTTTTGCCTACAACTGCTTCTGTTGAGCCATTGCTGTCCAGTTCGAAATTTGAATCAAAAAGCCGTTTTCCTCTAAAGGCAGCAACATGACTCTAAAGGTGGTGCACGCATTTGGTTCATCAGCAGTGAATGCATATTAGGGTTATTAGTTTATCTAACCATAGTAAGCTTCAATGTTGTGCATTTGATCGTCTTGGGTGTCGGATGTAGTGAAGTTGCTCGTGTGGCTGAATGCACAACATTTGTTCAATGTTTTGCATAAGATCAGCGTTGTGCATGTGATAGCATAAAACACTAGTTAAGTACATAAGATGTCCAATAATATTCTAAAAAAAGCACTTCGTAAGTAAAGGTACATTCTTATGTAAGTAAAGAAATTAAATTCGCAAGAAATTTCAATCACTGGATCTGATAACTAGATGATACGATTACATCGTTGCAGTACAATAATGGTTTGTCATCACAGCTACAATGCAATTGCGTTTCTAATCATTTTGAAACAGAAGCCCGAAGTCCTGTCTATTCATTTTTTGTCAGCGAGTATCTCAGTTAAGAAAAAAAATGCGATACACACTTGATTTTAAATAAATTCATTCAACTTTCATTTGCAATTTCAATTTTTCCGAAATCCTAATTGTTGTGCAATTTTTTTTTATGTCTGTGAATGTTTTTTAAAGTAAGCGAAGTAGAGATGTGATGAAAAAGGATTTTAGTTAGAATTGCAAGCATTCTGAGTGGATATCGAAATGCTTCCTCACTAAAATATCCTATTGTGGTTAAAAAAAAAATGCCACCGCCATAAAGGACAAAGTAACTGATGCTCCAAGTGGATTGCATAGATTATGAATAATTTTACTTCCAAAGATTTGCATTGATTTATTTTGTGATTGCTGTAGGGAGGAACTTTTCCAGCACGCGGACAAATCTTACTGGATAAGGACTTCTATAAATGATCTAACGAACATCCACTTGATCTCACGAACAATTAACGTGAAAGCTGCAGCTGTCGATACAACTGAGACAAGATATTCCTCAATATAATCAACATGAAGTGATACGTTAAAATAAAGCACTTATGCATCTTTTTGAAAAGGGTATTTTATTTTTTATGAAATGAACAAATATCATTTCATTAATAATGAACTTGATAATGGGCTCGATCTGAGTAAATATAAATTTCTATATAATATACTTTATATATAATAAACTTTATATATAATAAACTATATGATATAAATTATTAAACTATTGATTAAAAATGTCACGCAGACAATATTTTTTCCGAAACCGCTTATTCAACGAATTGCATTTTCTAGGAATTACAAAAAAGCTCGAAAAGAATGCAGGAAAATGCGGATAACGAAATAATTATATGCAAAAAAAGAAAAATATTTTATTATGAAAATCATGCGGTTTTCAAAGATATCTTTGCTTCTTATTGACCTGTTCCGAGTTTATCGCAACAAATAATTATTTTACTCGAAGCCTTCATTTGAATAAAACCATTCAGAAACGACATAAGTTCTCAATGTTTTTATCTCTCTTGTTACAGAATTTATGAATCGCTTCTTCATCGTGCTTGGTACAGTTTACTTTAACAGCGAAAATAAATTTTTTATCGCATTTTCCCTATTCACTGAATTTTTATCATCAATTTACTATTGACCTATTCACTTTAATAAACAGTGAACTCTTTCCATTTATTTTCGGGAGCTTTTTACAATTATGATATGTGTTTTCTTTTACTTAGTTATGTATATCGATAAATTTACAAATATGAGGCACATTTTTTTATAGAATTACATATTATCTATGTAAAGTATGATAATAGCTATGCATAATTTTATAATTATGATGTCAGAATATCACGAAGCTAAACTACTTTATTATAATCACTTATCGCCTAAGCTCTTTTATAAATTTATAAACAATTTTAATTATCTGCAAAATCTTTTTCTAAAATTTACGAAAACTTGAATATGGGATGTGTTAAATTTTTTTTGCGACTTTCAGTGGTACTACGTACAAAACGGTGCCGGCGAGCCCTAGATTGTACCTTGAGGGTTTGAAATATTCTCTATTTTGAAATTATGAGCACCAGGTGCTTCATAACTTCAAACCAACGTTTGGTGAAGAGTTCACTCCTGAGCTGGCATCCGCCTCTCCATTTCCACGGCTTACTAGTGTTTGGAATTCACAGAAGACTGTGAGCACATCTCGCACCCACGGAGCTAGAGCATACCATTGAGGGAGTGAATGTGGTCACCCTCCCAAACTTTGTCCGCGGCATATGATGCTTCACTTTACTGATTTGACGGGCGCGCAGCTACTGAACCACTGGAGCTTATTGGGTGGTACTAAAAGGCAAAAAGGAGAGAAAAGTTTTTGCACAGAGAATTATAATTAATTTTGAAATAAAATTGTAAATCCCTGTAGCCTAATGACTTACTATAGTAAATGAATGTAATCTTACATTTTAAATGGCAATTTCATGATGTAGCGTTTACATGAATATGCACTGGAATGCAAAATTTCGGGTTTGATTCAAGCTGCTGTTGAACATCGGTAGATAGATATTGAGCTTCTGTCGGCAAAATGACAGAAGCTCGATATTTATCTTTCGACTTTCTTCCCACGTGACATCTGCATATGATTCATTATCTGTGATTAGACTTTCCAGAAAACTCCACGCAGCAATCTTTAGTTCTCAGATCATCTGTGGCCGATTGATTTGGCCTTTGGCTCTGCAATATGTGATCGTTTTCATGGGCCTGTCTGCGGAATTCGCCAACAATTCTCCTCGCCGCTTTTCCTTTCCTATCTTGGCTTAAGGGGAGCCAACTTCTACTAGTATAAGGGCAGACTCTTCAATCAAACTCTTCAAAAAAAGATCAAAGCTCCTCTTTTTTCGAGGAGAGACTTCTTTAGTGGATTCTTGCGGGGGGTCATGGAGCATGGTCGCATCGCCAGCGAATTTTAAAAGATTGTGCGAAAGTCAATCTCACTGCTGGAAGATTTCGAGAGATTTATCAAATTAACGGAACTGAAATGCTTGAACACCGCTATGGGGACTGTCTAATGGCTTTGTAAGAAATTTTAATGTCCACCGCAAAAGTTGATTTTCAGGAGGAGTTTCCGCAGAGAATGGGGCGTACTCACGTGTTGCCAGGAGGAAAACTCTGGAGCATACTCCTCGATCGACATACCTTCCTGCAAGTAGTAGAAGCGCAATATCCATCTCCCGTTCTTCGATAGTGGCTGGGATCAAACATGGGACATTCCCTTTAGAAGAGCGAGATTCTTACTCTCAGGCCTTAGTGAACATGAAGGATTTCTGAAGTTTGCCATCACACAAGGATGGAGTTTAAATGATTTTAATTTTTTACAGTATTATTCCGATCGTTTAAAATCTGGTGATGATGGAAGACGCTTCGCTTGTTTATTGCTTCCCCGCCACCTTCTGCACACAATGATTCAAGCAATCGGATCAAAAGTTCAAAATGGATATCTTTTATGGACGCGCTAAAGGTATTTCTGATCCACTTACAAGTTAATATATTCTAAGTCGGTTTCTTTGTGTCAGGTGATTTGAATTTGCAATATCTTGACTGGAAGGTTGATGCACTTGGTTTCATCTTGACTAGTAGTTGAATGACGCTCTTTAACGTGATGTTCCGGGTTCGATTCCCCTCACTTCTGAGACCCGCATGCCAGTCGGGAAGGGTTCTTGGGAATTATCCAGTGAATACAGCCCACACACATAAAAAGTTCTCTCGGATAGCATTTTTTGTGTTGGGCACTAATATTCCTTGGGCTTTTAGGCTGCCCACTAGGCAGGGAAAAAATGCGCCAACCTTTAATATTTTTAATAATACAGCATTCCATGAAAATATTGTCATTGTTTAATAAACCTTTTTGCTTTATTCATCTGGATATTTCACATGGAACATTCATTGTATATGAGTCTTCCTTGTATAAATTCTGCTCTTTAAAGGAGTATCGAATCCAAGAACTGCTGAACTGAAGGTCAAAACTACTCATCTGTCAGATGAGTAGTTTTGATGGATGATTACCCTGGCGAATCCTCATAACCGCGGCATATAGCTAGAAGTTTCGAGAGCATAAACGAAAACACATGGCATCAGTATGGATGTTTACAAGCAAGAAAAAAATAGAAAAGTATAATCTTAAGTTTCAAATAAAAAGTAAACACACCAAAGATATAAAAAATATAAAAAAGCATGTTTCAACGGCACGATAAATTAGAAAGGATTATATCGAAGTTGTATTTCGAAATTGTTTATGTAAGAGGAAGATTTAATGAAATGATTGCAATAAAAAAATTACCTTTTTCATTTTTTTTATTTCCATGGTTAACTTAAGCATTTATTTCCAGAGAGAGAGAGAGAGATTCATAGTTATTCCTTTTTTCCACTATTTATCTTAAGCCTCCATAAAGTAATCGCCTGTTTTTAAATAACTGCTTTTCTGGGAAACAAGAAGACTTTTTAGACTATGTTTATTCTTTTCGTTTTACACACAGTATTTTTTTTTCCTTGATGATCATGAATTATACTGCAGTAGAGGCTTATTTCTACGAGCATCTAATTTACGAACACGCACAATATTATGGATAGGCAAAATGATCATTTTTATACTCATTTTCGAACTAAAATCTGAATTCGATCTGAATTTTTTCTATTTTTTTAAAGTTTTATGGCGGAGATTTTTTTGACTTTTATTAGACTTTATTGACATTTTATTATCTTACGAACTGTTTATAGTTAACTGCACTGCATATGTTGAGAAATTCTGGATTTTTTAAGCTACTCATAAAGAATTTCTGTCTCATCTAACTCCTGTCTTGCAGCTTTTGTATCAGAGTATAATCTACAGTTTCAAGTATCGTAAAGTACTTTTGCAGGGTAGTGACTATGACTTGGTATCGCATTTTCAAATCGACATTCTGGTCCCAAAGGCACTTGTCAAGGACTGCTTGGACTGGTGTTACAGAAAGAAAACGATATTTGGGTGATTTTAACTTCAGAAATTTTGGAAAGTGGATTCTAATGTCATTTGTGCATTGCAAGAAGTATCGATTATTTAAGTGATTGAGAAGGTAAAAGAATTTCCAGATATTGGAAAGAATAACGAAATTAAGGCACATTTTGGAAAGCAACAGAGAAATGCGCTCCTATATCAAAAAATATGTTTTTAAAAAAAGTAGTTTTGAAACAGATAATATCAGTCTTTGCTTCATTTTTCACCAATAAAATACAAGAAAGAATTTTTTTAAATATGAATTTTAACTTGCATGTTTCTCATATGTTGTGTATACTAAGTAATTATTACGATTATAACTTATTTATAAAGAGAGAATCGTAAGGTCAAAAATAAATTATCTCTAATACTTGTTTTCCTAATACGAGAACATTTGACTTTAAGATCCTACGAGTTCTGAATGTCGCCTGTACACAAGTATCCATTTTAAGCATAAAATTCCGTGAAAATTACCACTGGAATGCCAGATTAGATATTAGATTTTTGTACCATAGCTTGCAAAAGTTTAAAAACATGTGATGTCCCCGCCTGTTTGTTCTAGACCTGAGACCCCCACTCGGTCTTCCGAAGAAAGTGTCCGTCAAAGTGCAAAGGGTGAGGAGAAACTAATGCAGGTTTCTTTGATCCCAACGGCAGCGGCTTCCTTTCCAGAAAAAGAGGCAAATGACCTGCGTTTTTTTTTTTTTTTTTTTTTAGTTACGCTTCATGCTGCCATGACAACCATCGTGAGGCTACTTTGTATTCCTTTCTGTTTAAAAAAGATTTCTGGTATTTTTGGGATTTCTTTCTTCTCTTATTTCTTGGTGAGAAAGAAGGAGTTGTTCACTCTGTCATATAATGATCTGACCCTGGTCGTGTCTTGGCGTGAGTTAAGATCTAAATTTAAGATTTTTACTTTGTTCGGGTGATTGTTTTTATCTTTTAGATATTTTTTTTTATCACGACGTTTTGCAAGAACTTTTTTTCTGAGGAAGTTGTACTCAAAATGTGAATTTACTAATTGAAGGCTTAGTTTTTTCGGAACTCTAGAGAAAGTTTCGTGATAGAATGTCTTCCCGCACATGCATGGAAAAATATCGAATGAAGACGGGAATAATGAGATGGTTTTTAATTCTCAAAAGGAGATTAAAACAAATTTTGTAGAAAAAGATTTCAATTTGATTCTAAAAGAATTGCCTTTTTTTAAAAATTAATTTATATTAGTAGTAATTTTTAGGGCAAATTATAAATCATTTTCTTGAAAATAGGTACTTTTCCAATGAAGGTATGCCACTTGGCGTGTTTATTTATTTAATTTGTTTCGTTAATACCAACAGGGGAATGTTTCGCTTGTCCTTATAAATGACGTTCTTATTTTTTTTTTATTTAATCATAATATTATTTTAAAATTATTTTCTTTAACACAATGATTTTTTTTTGTTAATGGTGTAAAGAATTAAAACATCTCTTGATTTTTGTAAATTGCACCTTAAATGTTAGCTTTTATTTAATATATATCACCTATTTATTATTTTTAAATTACAATGTACCTTTATTTTTTAATAGAATTTGTTTCATTCTGTAATCTGTTTGTATAACATTTTGTATGGAAAGCATGAACAATGTATTATTAACATAACTATTTATGTTTATCTAATTTTTTGTTGTTTAAATATACAGAAAAATTTAAATTGTGCGTGCCAACGTGGCGCCAAAAATAAATAGCATATCTTGAAAAGTACCTAATTTTATATAACTCAAATTATAAAATGAATCAATATTTTGGGAAAGCTAATAGAAAAGAAATTAAATGCTCAAACATTTTCATGTTACTTTTTATTATTTTTGTTAATCGTAAGCTCTGAAAGTAATAAAAAGTGACTTCTGAGTTATTAGGTTTCTATGGATACATTAATGAGTAACAAAAAGCCGTTGTTTTCATGATGTTTATAAATGAAGTAAATTATATTCATTTATAATCACGTGCAGTTTCTTGTGTAACTTTTTAAACTATTCAGAATATTGATCTAATTATATAAGTTAAGAAAGTTAAGCCAGTTTTGCCTTAGAATGAAGTAACTATCATAATTATAGTAAAGCATACAAATATAAGCTATCCCGAACAAAAATATTTTTATTTCCTGATACACATAATTTTTTATTGAACAGTGATTCTTTGAACTTTGACAGTCTTTGAACAGTGATCTTTTTCTTTGAACAGTGATCATGATGTTTCCTAATCTATCATTTAATATTTCTTGAAATTTGAATCATTTATTAATTTTGTAAATATTCCTGAAAGCAAAATTAATTTTGCTTGAATTTTATTCTACAAATGAGTTACAAATATTTAGCTAAATTAAAAATAAATTCAATAATCAATTTCGAGTACTTGATTATGCTTTTCATTAAAGAATAACAAAATGAAGGACTGAAAATAATCTATAACTACTTACGTGCCTATTTCAGATTCACTATTTGTTTAAAACTTGAATCAGAACGTTGCCAACAGGATGTTAAAGTTTGGATTCCTGTTTCAAATTATGCTCATTTAACAAATGTAATTTTCATTAGGTATTTAAATTTGTAAAAAGAATACTAAAAAATGCTTGTTTAATTCGTGATCTGTTAGTGACTTTTACTGTTTTTCATTTCTTTACCACACATTTTTTTCCCTCAAAATTAGAAGTTGGTATCTCTTATCCAGATATTTATCTTAAAATGTTTTCTCACGGATATATAAATAGCATATTTTCAAAAAAATTCCGAATGCAATTATTCAGCAAAAAATTATAAATTCAAATTAAATTTTTTTTCCACTAAAGAGTATCCAAAGATGTTTAAAAAAATTGTGCCCTTTTTTTCCATAAGAGTTATGTTTAATATAGTTTTATATAGTGTATAATTACTTATTGAATTATTCATTATATAAAATTATATATATATATATATATATATATATATATATATATATATATATATATATATATATATATATATATATATATATATGCCGACCGATTGGCTGAGTGGTTAGCGTTCGTGACTCCTAAGCTATTGGTCCCGGGTTCGAATCCTGGCTTGGGAATGGATGTTTCTTTACTTCTCTGTCCTTTCTTCTGTGATGTTGTACGAATGTGGCCCGCCATATAAACGGGTTTGTGGTGGTATGGCGTGGGTAACGCTACTCGCCTCCGTGACTTGGTTCACAGGTGCTCGCTGGGTAACAATAAATGAGTAACAGTTTCTGGCCTTGTTGTGGCATAAGGTTCAGTCACCCTTGTATGCCCATTGGACCATTGGATAACATATATATATATATATATATATATATATATATATATATATATATATATATATATATATATATATATATATATATATATATATATGCAGATATAGATTCACATATACAATCGAAATTTCCATGAATTGAGAACATAAACATGAATGAAAATTCAATGATAAAAAAGAGCAGAAGGGAAAATTTGTTGTCAATTTCTAAAACGAAAATTAAACTACACTTCTTTTTTAAATCCTTAGTTGAATAGTTAACTAGGACGTCATTGAAAATGTATTTAATTATTCAAGTATGGTTATATGCTCTGTATTCATGTAGATTTTTTAAGGTAATAATGTAGAATATGAAGTTGTCGATCGACATCATTTACCAATAATTTGCGTTTTTCTTCCTTTTCAAACATGAGTTGAATGATTCTCCCATGAAATATTTTTTTATTCATTTGAAATATGAATCAATTAAATTGTTAGCAAATTTTCGCAATTTTTAAATAGTGTAAGCAAATAATAGCATATGTAAAAAACAAATTTTACCAATATTAAAAAATAATCATTGCCAATTTCAGTAATAAAAGGAAATTCTTAAAATGCGTGTCACTGTATTAATTTTTAAAAAATCTGCTAAAATTACATAAAAGACAGAGATGAATTGACTATGAAAAAGCACATCCAAAACAGATGTGGAATTATAGAATGTGAACCAGAAAAAAAAAAAGCCTAAAATGCAACAAACAAAAACTTTCTGATGAAAATACATAATTAAGGTCCATTTATTTACACATATAAAACTTTCAGACACGTGCACAAATTTTACACGTCTCGGCATCATAAATATTACCAATTAAAGCAGCATCAGAAAGGCTAGAAGTGGATTATTAAAATTGATTTTTTCTCTCTAACACTATACAAAGCTTTGTATGGCATACTTTCTTAACCTAAGTTTAAATTATTTATCAAGCATTTATGTTTGCCGAAATATATTTTAATTTGAGAATGCGTTTCATTTTCAATAAAGCACATGTCTGAATAGTGAAATCGTCTCAGAATTGCTTAGTATTAAGATAATGCGGGAATCAGCTTGATGAAATTAATCAACCAATTTAATTGATTATATTAATTATTACTCTTTTCTAGTAATTCGAAAATTAAGGAGAATTATTATACATTATGACTGTGATCATAGCTGTAATAACAGTGTATGTACTAGTATAAATGTGACAGTGTATCAACACATTTGATCAACATTAATATTTTTTGAAAACTGAGATGTTTTTATTTCAGAATTTATCACTTTCATACAATATGAGTGAGATTATAAAAATTAATGGTGATCAAAGGTCGCAAAAATAAATAATTAAAAAAATTTAAATAATAAGCAATTGTAAGATATTTAACAAATTTTTTGAGCCTATGTTTTACAAATCCGCTGCATGTTATTTCAGTAATATTAATTTAAATAAACTTTTAATGGTGCGTAAGCAAGGCAATAGTGTTCAGATGCAAAAGATTGTTTACGAATATTGCAATTATCACTTTGGAATTTGATTAATGAATGAAATTTTTAAAAATTAATATCGTTCTTGCCGATTTAAACTAATTAAAAATTTTGTTATGCTTTTTTTTTACTTTGTTTTTTCTGCTGTTCTATTGTTAAAGTGTTAATGACTTAAATGAATGGAAAACGTATTCTCGAACCGATGTGCTTTGGTCTTTATATAAGAAATCGTTTTCTTAACAAAATGAACTTCGACAATATTTTCAGACGTTTCGATGGCGAACATCCCCTTTGGACACATTTCCTGTCTGCGTTCAAATCACATTCTTCGAGCTGCAGCAAACAAAGGGGGGCACAGGTCCATATAATCCATAATTCCAAATTCTGAATTTTTTTGGCGATGAAATCTTGTTGCCAAAATGACGTATCGTGACGTGCGCAATGACGTCACGTTACGAAAATAGAACTCTCTGCATAATTCTTATAGGCCTCCATATGTATGACGTAATAAAAACGAGGTTGCCAGATACATAAGAAAATCCGCCAAAAAAACGCCAATCTCAGAATTTGGCATCCTGGATTATACGGCACCTGTGCCCCCTTTGTTTGCTGCCGCTCGAAGAATGTGATTTGAAGACAGACAAGAAATTCGTCGAGAAGTCAGACTTACCGCCCCCCCCATCTCAATACGATGTGACGTGGATGAAACGTTATCTGACGTCATGGATATTTTAAACCAATGAGAATCGTAATAAAGTGGCGTACTCAGGATCTCAAGTATAACGAAAGAAATAACCACTTCATGCTTAACAAACTGAATAAACGCCTACTTAAACTAGATTAAATCATAATTACTCCCACACTTCATTATGAAGCTAACAAAAAAGTTTGAAAAGTGCTTTTTGGTTTGATTTATATCTCCATTATCTTTACAACGGCAATTTAAAATTTTTGGTACTTAAGTATTTACGCCACCGAAAAAATTTAATGCGATGTGACGTAGTGTGTTTTTTATTCGTTTTAATTGCAGAAATCAAATAAACACTATTATGTTAAAAAATATAACCAATACAATATGTTTTATTAACACTAAAACCGTAAAAAATTGTGTTTAAAAAGGTATATAAAATTTTAAAATATATATAAAATTTCTGGTGAAATTCTGGTATATAAAATTTCTGGTGAAAACTGCCTTCTCATCTTTAGTCACATACGAAATTTTAAAATCCATCGCTATAGAAAACAAATAAGCAACTTTTAAAGTAACCAAATTATGATTAGAATAAAAATGGCTGCATGAGGAACGTTTACAAGCACAAAGTAAATTTGCAACGCTTGGTGTCAACGAAAAAAGCCAAATAAAATGGCACCCCAAGTGGCCCTTAACGGAAAAGTACCAAATGTTTATTTCAGTGAATTAGAATATGACTTCTGTATAAATATGGCAGAAACCGAATGGTGCTTCTCGTTGAGCATCTTCATCTGTGCAAAGAGAAAATGGTTGCGGAACAGTCCAAGTGTATCGTTAGGGTTAACAGATTCAGGAAGAGGGCAGCGATTTGCAACAGAAGCAATTAACGATTCTCAGAGATTAGTGACGCATTTCGGCAGGTAATAAAATGCTTCTTTTGCTACGAAATCTGCTACACGAATAAAAACATTCCTTCCAAACTGTTGTCTATAAATAACACTTTTTCTTCACCTGCGCGCTTGGTAATTGCTTCTGCATGTCAAACATCTGACGAACGTTTCCTCTGATTCTGTGTGTTTTCCATTCTTTTGTTGATAACGGTTTGGAATTAAAAAGAAATTGTATCATGTAAACATATAGTTTGTGCGTAAATAAATTATATTCATTCTCATACTTAATTATACCGAATATGTAAATTAAAGGTACATGTAAATATATTATTTGTATTTAATACACCTTTAAATTATCACCTTAACTTCATGGAACAGTTAAAAAACATAAGTTCAAAAATATGCTTTTAATAATTAATGCTACAAATTTCATGAATATATATATATATATATATATATATATATATATATATATATATATATATATATATATATATATATATATATATATATATATATATATATATATATATATTTATCTTTAGAACTATCTTTATACATATATATATTGTATCTAGCTTCGAGGTTCGTGTAGATTGAGAGTCAATGAAATAAACTCTTCAAAATTCACAAGATTTTTATTCGTAGCAAATTGAACTACACACAGAAAATTCCAGCAGTAGAAATTACAATTGCACAGATCTAATACAGCTAATGCTACAGGAAACAGCTTCCAATTACAGAAAGCTCACAAACCTCAGACAACAACAGCTTCTATGCTCTAAACTAGCATTCAAGATTGATCGTCTTTACTAACTTCTCACTGCCGCTAGAAAAACTCAGAAACTGACTCTGACCGTGGAACGGTGGTATTTATAGCTCACTTGGCTTCAAAGTCTAGGTCTTTCTCTCCAAGTTTCTGGAAGCTTCCAGGCCATCTCCCTCAATAACGGCCTTAGAACTTAGGTGGTGGAAGTTTCCAGAACTATCTATTTCTCGCCAAATCTTGCCAAGTCGCCAATTATCTGACCAAATAGTCTCTAAGAATCTCGCCAAGTAAGTCATAAATACCACTGTTACAAAGTTTGCAAAAAAGATATTTGCAAACTTTCTAGCAATATATATATATATATATATATATATATATATATATATATATATATATATATATATATATATATATATATATATATATATATATATATATATATATATATATATATATGTATATATATATGTATATAATTCTTAATTAAATATTAATTTATTTTATATGAATGTAAGTTGACTTTTTTATAAATCATTTATTAAAGAAAGTTAAATCAATTGAACGATATCAGAAAAATTTCAAGTTCGTGTAAATGTTTTTTAAATCAGTAAATATAAAAGGTTTAGTTAAATAAGTAATTTCATTTAAAAAAATCAGAATTTGTAATAAAAATGATTATTTACAGGTGTTAATTTCAAATATAATGGATTCCTTACATTGTTCTGGCAATTTCCTGCACCAGTACACATCATCTGAAGACAAATACCAATAAGAAATAAAACGTCCCCTTTTTCTAATGATAAATTTCAGATAAGATAGTTTGTAAAAAAAGCATGGTTTAATTCCAAAATGAAATAAATGTATTTATAATACAATTAATATAGTTTTAGTTATTTAATTGTTAGCTATAAATTGTTAATATAATTTTAGCTATAAAATTATATTAATTATAATTTAATGCAAACTAGGATATTCGGAAGGAAAGAGGTATTCATGCAGTATTTTTTCAATTTTTCCGAAGATACAGAAGCGGTTTCTTTTGAGTGAAATTAAACTCGTCCCTTTTTTTTACGTATAAATATAATTCCCTATGTAATTGTTGTCGCGCAGTTTGGGTTTTTCAGATTCCCAGGTTCGATCCTGTCTAATGTTCATAAGAAGGGGATGTGTCTTGCCTCTCTGTTTTCAGCATGCGCCAGATTTTGAAGATTTGGGAATCTGTCAGTCAAATTGGAAACTCTAAGGCTTTTCTTCCTTACTCACCAGAGAAATGGCAACTTATCGAACAGAAGGGTGCATATGTACAGGTTGTTTGCTTCCCATTGTTAATTAGGATGCGAAAATTTGAATTTCATTGTTTATATTTATTTTTACCGACAGTAAATAAAAAAACTATCGATATACATTTAAGTTAAACCAAACGAAATTCACCGATTTTTATGAAAAAGATAGTTTTAATTTTCTAGCTGTCAAAGTACATTTAATAAAGAATTTCAGCTAAAAGAAGGATTGTGAGGCAAAATTGAATTAGATTTCTTAAAGAAAAACATTCAAATTTTTACTTTGGGATTCCTTTGGAAGATTCGAGGAGTCTTCGAAAAAAGGGGGGGGGGAATCAGAGTGAAAGGGAATCAAATGTTGCTCATAATGAAATCAGCGGGAAAATATTACGATAAATTTGAAATCTAAAGCTGCTGCATCGATAAAATTACAAAACTAAAATAAAACAATGAGTGAAACAATTCCTGGTTCATTTTAGGTTTCACCTTGACCTATCGATTATTCTGCCAAAAAAGAGGTTCTGGATTCGATTTCAGTGGTTGCTGACAACTTAGATTAGCGATCGTTTTCAAAAAGCTTGCAATAAGTTATCAGGCTGTGTGTGCACCCATTCTTTGCAGCGAAGCTCTTTGCAGAAGAATTTCTTGGTTTGTTTTGAATGTTTCTGTAAATCGATTTTATATTATTCAGTTTCTTTGTTGTGGAAATCGTATTTCCTTATTACAATATTTGTATTTTTATAACAGTGTAAGAAGTAGAAATAGCAGTGAATGAATACTATATTGCAATGAAAAAATTTGTTTATTGCGCTGTTTGTAAATTTTCAGTACAATAATATATAAGATGACTTTTATTTAAAAAAAAGTGAAAATTTATTCTCTGCAAGATAGGTATTTTTACAGTACTTTATGAGTGGTTAGCGCTTCTGACTCCTGAGCTGTGGGTCCTGGGTTCGAATCCCTGCTCGGGCATGGATGTTACTTTCTTTCTCTGTTCTCTCTGTGTTTCTCTGTCCTTTCTTCCGTGATGTTGTATAAATGTGGCCCACCCTATAAACGGGTGTGTGATGGTATGACGTGGGTAACGCTACTCGCCTCCGTGACTTCGTTCACAGGTGCCCGCTGGGTAACGACAAATGAGTAGCAGTCTCTGGCCTTGTTGTGACGTAGGTTCAACCCTCAAGTGCCCGCCGTTGGAAAAAAAACAGTACATTTATTTTCTTATTGTTGTTTTGCAACCATCATTATTACGGTCTTCAAAAGCATATATCTCAAAAAAGGATGCATTTTTAATAGATTTGGTAATTTTATGCCATGTAAAATGAAAAACGGCGTTAAAAGGAATAAAACTCGATTTGTGTTATTGCAGGGTTATATACATATTGATTTTTTTATATCAAGTCAATTTCTATAAACAAAAGAATAATAAAAAAGTTAGGAGATTCAAGTTTTGCATTTTTGACTGTCGCATCCATTCGGACAGTATTCACGAACACTTCCTGGGAAGACCGCGGGTCGTTCAGAGAAGTGACGTGTGGAAGGCAGCCTACGAGCATTTGACATCGATGCTCAATGGACTCATTCCATTGAGCATGTAAATTCCTGATACTAGCTTCGTCACGAACGCTCCACATTTGAGAAGAGATTTTACCATATTGAATAAAAATTAATGTATTAATCATTACAAATAGGAAAATGAAAATCTAAATCATTAAAAATAGGAATATTAAACCTTAAATTACATCAACTATCGAAATAAGGTAAAATGTTATTCGACATTTTTATACAATAATATATCTCTCTGATTTTCTTTAAAATTCAATGATTCTATTTTTCAAAATATGTATGAATATGCTGTTATAAGAAATATAACCATGAAAACAACTCGGTTTCTTCCGTGATTCATCGTGTAAAAGTGCCTTGTATGTAAAAGCTTTCTGGGAATTAAAACTGAGGACCATTCAAGGTATCTCTGAAACTCTATGCATGTGAATTAGTTATAATATTATATTCTGATAATTAATAATTGATTAAGAATAGTTACATTTTTAATGCAAAGTGTCAGGTATCAATTAAGGTATCAGATAAATAGGCGCAGTTATTACTCCGATATTTTAAGCCCCAATAAAATTTCTCCGATGCTTCTAATTATACATTTTGGCATTTATTATGCAATCGATACTGTATTTAATATTTATTCGACCAAACTCCCTCACCTTTCTAAAATATTGTAGTAATTACTAAGATCCAGACATTAAAAAAAAACATTTATTCAAATTGCTTAAGGGATGATTAAGTGTACTCCATAGTAAACTATGAATAAAATTTATCAAAATATTAGTGGTTGTTTTCGCAAAAATATATAAAAGCGTATATATATATATATATATATATATATATATATATATATATATATATATATATATATATATATATATATATATATATATATATATATATATATATATATATATATATGTATATATATATATATATATATATATATATATATATATATATATATATATATATATATATATATATATATATATATATATATATATATATATATATATATATATATATATATATATATATATATGTATAAGTTGCCATGCGGTTATTTATCAACGTACTAAACACATTAGTCTTCTTGAAATCATAAAGATAAAAATATTACTGCACTAAAGTATATATTATGGCTTTAATAACTTTAAATAAAGAATATAATAATACTTTATTAAAGGTATTAAATACTTTACTAAAGTATGATTTATTATTCTATTTGCTTAAAAATATTGCAAATCAAAATTCATTTAGTATTTTTGAATTTGTATGAGGCATATTAAACTGCATGAAAGGTTCCATTTAAAATTTTATTTATGATTTTAAAGAATGAAAGGAGAAGATTTTAAAAAATGAAAAAAAGAAAGGAAATGTCCTTTCATTCTATAAACAATGCTTTTCTTATTGCTTTATAATATAGATAATGCTTTTTTTTGAAGAACATAATCAAGAGAAGCATCTCTTTAAAGTGTGTTGTGGAAATTGTTTGCTTGTATATACTGCGATCCCTATCTGGCATTGTTTTCAGCCTTCTTTTCGTTGCAAAGTTTTCCCGTTCCACATTTCTCTGCAATCGGAGCAGAAACGTTGTTGATAGCTGTTCACTCTCTTTATACAGGGCCGACAATCATCACGAGAAACAAGTTGCAAATGTTGTTGCTTATGACACTTGGACAAGCCAAGCTCGCTATGGCTTTGGCTGTGCGAACTAAGTCAATAGAGAGCGTCTTTCTTTGGATCAGAGCACCACGAAGATGAAAATACGACTTTGCTCTATTTAAATCACCTTTAGTGTCGAGATATTCATTCATCTTTTTACATTTCTCCTTTTAACGGTTATTCTTGTTATATATATGAATAATATATATTTGACAATAAGCGTAAACTGATCATAAAATTAAATGGAGAAAAAAATGCATCCCAAACATATTCGATCAGATTTAGATCACGAATGTGCATAAACACAGCACTGTGCATACCATAAAATCCAAATTGAGTACCCTTTTATATTAATTTTTTTTTGGGGTGATATTTATTTATTTTCTATATCTCTTTATTTTTCTGAAAGTATATAATAATCGAAAATTTATTGCGCTTTTTGTACGATCAACAAGTAATCATTAATAAAAAATCACATTTCCTTGGCTTGTAAGCGTTTTTTCATTTAATAAAAGCATCACTTGTAATAGTACAGAATCATTTAATTTCATTTTATAAAAATTGCAGTCAAAGAGAAAAATGAAAAATTAAATTAAAAATTTCTTTACATTAAAAGTAGAAAGAAATTAATGATGTTTTTATTTTAAGATAAACCAATGATATTTATTCAAATAAGTTTTCGAAGTTTTAACGCCAAAATTGAAATTTTTGGCAAGTTCACTGTAGCAGGATCCATCATAATCCAATAAAGTTCAATAAGAGTAAATATCTTTTATAAAAGAATTGCATCCAAAAGTAACAGCTTCGCGTTTTCTGCTGCTGCACGCAAGGGAGTCGCTGTTGGTCGACCAACCGGGGGCTTTGTGGGGGAGAACTTCCGCGTCCTGTCACGGCCACTAGTCATCGCGGCTGCTGGCCTGTCCAGTCTCTAATTGCTCACGAGCGTAAACATGGGTATTTTGAGACATCAACAATTTCACCACCAGGAAAGTAAATATCTAAAAATGTTTTAATGAGTACTTAAAAATTTTCTGTGCCCTTCTGTGTTAAACTGCTAATTCTAACGGCGTTATGATTCGCTGTGAGACTGTGCCAAAACAATCATTCAAATTCACAAGTTTTTTTTTCTTATTTGTAAACATTGTTTACCAAATCTGTCTGAATGTAGTGTGATAGCCTTTTACTAGTCATTTGGTCTCTAGGTTCTGGTCTTTTACTCAACCTTTTAATGGTTTCGTTTACCTCTCAATGAGCAGGAATAAAGTGAAAAGCTCGTAATGGATTAGTTCATTCAAAATGGAGAAAATACTAATAAAAGGAGTGAGAAAGATTTGTTTTAACGTTAGAAAAAGGGGCGACAAAGATTCATTGTTGACGTGCTCGACATCTGAAGTGGCATTCATCTCATCATCAGTGAGCAGCAGCTTACTTGTCTGTACATAGCCCAGACCTCGAGCGGCTGAGAAAAGTCAGACTCTCAGTTAAATCGATAAAGTGAAGCATCACTTGCCGTGGTCAGTGATTGTAAAGGTGACCACATTTACTCACTGAATTGCAGCAAATCTGAATGTTGGGGAGGTGTCCAAGTAAATATGTGACGTCCAGAGTCCTTCTGCTAGCATGGCGCTGGTTTAAGGACGAGAGTGCCAGCTGAAATGTTAACCTCTTCATCTAATCTTGGTTCAAAGAGACGAGGCTCTCAGTGACAGACGAGTATTCCAAAAGCGTTCATCTTCAGGTGACGTCATGTGCGCGGGGGCATAACTATGTATGCCCAGAGTAGACTCCAGAAGCAGTTGGGCTGAAACCAAGCTCAATGCCCAATAGGGCATAACATTTCGGAGGCATTTATTTTATTAGCAGGATCCATGTAATGCACTTCTCGACCACAGAAACTCACTTCCTTGGGACATTGAGAAAAACATCTCTAGTAGTCAGGTCACTGTGGCCTCAATGCAACATCTTCTTCTTCTTCATTGGCTTGACAGCCCAGGGTGGGCCTTTGCCTTCCTCAGAAGTGCATACCAGGACCCCCTATTTTTGGACAAGACTATCCAGTTTGTCACTTTTAGTGATTTTAGGTCGTTTTCAAGGCAGTCACGTCATCGGAGTTTCGGTCGTCCTCTTCTTCTGGTGCCAGTGGGGTGAGCCAAGAAAAAATTTTTTGTTACCCGATTGTCGTTCATCCGGCTCAAATGTCCTGCCCATTTTAATCTCTGTATTGAGATAAATTTAACAATATCTGGTTCTTTATATAGTTTATAGAGCTCAGAATTAGTTCTTCTTCACCATGTATTCTCACATTTTATTCCACCAAATATGCTTCTTAAAGTTTTTCTTTCGAAAATGGAGATGGTTTCTTTGTCTTTCTCAGTCAATGTCCACGTTTCAGATGAATAAGTGAGAATAGGCCGAATCAAGCATTTGTAAATCAAAATTTTTGTTTTTCGACTGACGAAAGTAGATTTTAGGTATTTTTTATGCTGAAAAAGCATCAATGCAACATAGATTTTTGAATAACATAAGCCCAGCATACAAAGCTGATATCTTTTTGGTTTGGTCAATCATCAAACATGAGAGATTTCTGACAGGAAAGTCATACCGATCTGCACTGACTTTAGTCAGTCATTCCGATAAGAGTTGAATGTCAGTATAAGCAATTACTCCAAATATAATGTTTTTAATAGCAACGGATGCCAAGGACTGAAGGAAATTGGCGAACAGCTGGTTCGATAGAACAAGCAACAATAATTGTGATGCGAAATTTATTTCTGCAGCACAATGCATTTATCTGATTTTCCTCATTTTCCCCACCATTGTTTATTTTTCTCCAATCATCTGTTTCGAAAACATTACCTCGACGGAATATTTCTGATGTTTGATTTATGCTTCGGTTTCTTATCAATCGAACAAAAGGAATAGGAGTGTACCCAGCAGGCAAAACAATGTGTTACAGTCGGTCTTCAAAAATCGCATTCAAAGCTTTGAAATGCAGGTCTTCAACGAGAGTCACGCTAGAAGCGCTATTTGTCGCAACGCTCTAAATACCGTTGATTGGGTGGTAAAAAAAGACGCCAAAGATCTGCCCAAAAGTGAGCCTAGACATGCATTTCTCTTTTTCATTCTTTATTTATAGTTTGACATGTCATGCCATATATTTTATTTCTACAATAACATCTTTTAAAAGGAAGTAATTCTCGCAGTTTTAACAAGCGGTACGTCACTCAAAAGCACACGCCTTCACGATTCAAACCAGGATTTTTAATTTTTTCCCCAACTAGAAAATCCCTTTATTTCCCTTTACTTGTCAACAATCTCTCAGCCAAGAGAGTTTGTTTCGATTAGGATATCAGGTTTACCATGATTTAAAAGATATTTTAATTTTATTTTATTCAGTTTAAATTTTTGGTAACGAAAACCTTATTTTAAACTATAACACACAATATATTCACATATTTATTTAAATAGACACTTACTTTAAAATGGAACTTTTAAGCAGTAAATTTTACTTTTGAAATCGAAACTTATAACAGTTAATTATTTTCAAATAATTTTGAGGAAATTTTGATTCTAATAAATTTTATTAATGGCTAACTTTTCGAAAATTACAAATTCAGACCTCAGTTTTTTTCCCCACTTTTTATGTCATCAGAATATTTTCTTTACTCACTTTATCTTGATAAATATTTACTTTTTATTACTATATTCATCACCTTTTTACCAATAGTATTTGATCGCGCTTTCAGCAAATATTACGATTTAAAATACACCACCCTATTTCAGTCTCGTATATTCTTTTCGATTAAAATATCTATAAGATTAAATATATTCATTTTTTAACATTTAATACATAATTTCTGTGTTTTCCAGATAACAAAACAACGTTTCGTCATCAACAAGTTATTCGTTCTATAATAAAAAAATGTTAAAAAAGTAAAAATAAGTATTTGCAAAAGATGTAGGCGTAACAGTCAGGAAATTCAAGAAATTGATGAAAGTTATAGTCACCACTATTTTACTGATTCTTATAGCCTACATTGATATATATATATATACATTGATATAAACACACACACACACATATATATGTATATATATATATATATATATATATATATATATATATATATATATATATATATATATATATATATATATATATATATATATATATATATATATATATAAAAGCCCGGTGGCTTAGTGGCAGCGTTTCTCGCTCCCATGACACAGGTCCGAGATTCGATCCTTGGGTTGGGAAAGGTTGACTCAACCTTTCATCCCTTCAGTGGGTCGATTAACTGAGTACCAAGCATGCTTGGGAACTAAACACTGGGGGTCTTACGTTAGGCTGATCACCTAACTGGGACATATGCTTTGCACCCCAGGGCCCTTGGTCAGGAAAACAGTTATGGGCACTGTTGGCCTTGGCCCACACCGGCTGTCGTGCCATGGAGTTTAGTTTATATAGGTATTCCTTTTCTAGTGAATAGCATCTTTTAAATTCATGATTTTTATTTCGGAGGAATAAATTTTTGAAAATTGACAACATTCAGCAACTTTAATATATAGTTACGTTTTTATATTATTTCCAAATATACGTATATGGATAAAAGAGTGACTCGATAATAATATTTTTTACTTTTTCTTTTCTTTTTTAGTCAAAAAAGTATTCTTATTAAGAAAAAGAGAAGGAAATAAATTTCTTGAATAATTTCTGGATTGAAAAAAATTTGCATAAAATTATTATTATTATTATTTGTGTAACTAAAATAATAGTGTGAAAAATGAGGATTCTAATTTTTTCTAATAGCTTTTATTGAACATTTATATTATTATAATTATTCATTTATAAACGTTTGTTTTCAACGATTATTGCGTGATAGTACACAGAAATAAGGGAAAGATTACCTGTTTGAAAAACATAATTAAAATATAAAAAAACATTGAATTTAAGAATTGTGTAATACTAGAAATATTTTATTTAATTCAAATTAAGATTAATCTGAGGTAAAGCTAAATTTAGCAAATATAATAATTTTAGGAGAATGTGATTGGGTGAATATATTTACCGATAAATGTTGAGAAAATGTTCTATCTTTTTTGTTCTGTTTGTCCAATGCAAGTTATTGTTCCAAGATAAACCTGTTTTCCCAGTTTCTGGAAGTAGCATTCCCACCGGACACCCAAATATTTTGTATGATGCATAGATACAGGTGACCAATGCATCTTGGAACTGTTGCAAGGCTAGTAATTATTTTTTGAACATAATCTTAATTTTTTTTCTATATTAGATTAGATTCAAAAAGTGAATAAAGTTTATGTGTACTGTTCCTTTGAATAAGCTTGAAGTCGAATGGAAAACTAATGTTTACGAAAACAAATGCTCGTCTCTGCGTTTCTTTCTCTTCCGTGGCTTGCTGTCAAGGAAGGGAAGGTCGCGTAAGTGATGAGACGCATCCAAGGTGAGATGAAATCTCTTTTAAAGGAAAAATAAATTGCATCGGTTATAGAATGTAAGTCCTTAATGTGAAGTAGGGAAGTGCCATTCCTTACAACTTCAAAGGAAAACAAAAATGGACAAGAATGGCCATTGCTCAGGCTGATGAAGAGACAATAGCTCAACTCAAAAAGGACTTATTCTCCAATTCTTCGACTAAGAATTATGAGAGGAAGAATTGCCATTATTTCCATAATTACGAGCATTCATTTGAATCACTTCTTCCAATCTATAAGATTATTTTTCGTTTTTTATTAGGTATTTGCAGTGACTATTGTTTTGTAGCGCTCTTTAAAAGTGTAACTTGTTTTTCGGTGTGCCCAATGGATTTCACAATTTGCCGAGCTTGATGGTAGATAGGGACGTTGAAAACATTTCTATGCTAAAAGTTCATGCAAGACCACGAACAGCACATGACTGATAATAGTTTTAGCGGGGTTTAAATTACGATGCTGTGGAAGGGCAAGCTCTCTTCGGAACGAGGAATGGGTTTGATTCCAGCTACTGTTGAACGAATGGAGACAGATTTTATGACATCTCTTAGTGGGAAGTCAAATGGTCGTAGGTCGTTGTAAGGCACTTTAATGTCCACCGCGAAAGTTTCTTTCCAGGAGAACTTTTCACAGAGACTGGGTTGTATTCACGTACAAGAAACCCAGAAAATACTCAACCCCTCCCCGCTTCAACCGGGATGTTTCAGTCCGTTGTTCAACAGGAATGGATTTCGAACCCAGGACTTCATGCTCGGAAGCTTGCTTTGGGCTTTCTATCTTGACATTTTCTATAAACAAATTAATAGAAACAAACCCTAAACTATGTCATGTAATCGAATTATGTGGTATATATATATATATATATATGTATATATATATATATATATATATATATATATATATATATATATATATATATATATATATATATATATATATACACACATTAAATAATAACAAAATTATATCGTATAGAAACTTATGTGATGAATCTCATTTTCTTTAATTGAACCTTGCATTCAGTTAAGAAAGCTTTAAATACCTGGGGCCTGAGCAGCTACCAGGCGCGTCGGTAGGCGGTGGATCACCGAACGTCCTGTAGGAATGACAGGATAGCCTTGAATATAGAATCAGAGGCCGCGAACCAGCTCCCGTAAACCCTGGTGTTATGCGTTCCGTGCCTAGGGCTAATTGGCACCGCGGTATTGGTGTCTTAACGGAGCCTCTAGTTGCCTGGCAAACTTCTAGAGTAATTTGCCTTGCCCAGTATCTTAGGCAATGCTGGGTAGACTTATATTACCTGAGCTTATAAATTGTTATCTTGTGGCTGAAAAGACACAAGAAATAACAATCCTTTCTGCATCTACAGGTGATGCCTCTGAAGTTGACCTTGCTGAAAAAGACAAGTGAACTCAGAGGCTGTCTTGTAAAGGGGCAGTAATGAATCCTTCACTTGAGGTAGAAATGACCTCCAAACCATCTTCTGGTGAAAGTCAGGAAGCTATCCCTAGTATGACTGACTCTCTGACCAGATGGGACTATTTCAGCAAGACCCTATCTGCTGGAAATGTCATATGCAAGAGGAAACGGCAGAGCATATCATTTATGAATGCGAGGCTCTTGCCCTCCCTAGATTAACTTCTTTAGGCATCATCCATACTAGAGAGTTACACCTAGACTCCATTAAAGGGTTATCGGACTTTATTAATAAAGTGGGTGACCCGAGCAAATGGAACTAGGAAACATTGGGTTTGGAGTTAATGGTACAAAATGCTGATAAAAGCAGAGGTGCCCAATGACATACAAACCCAATTCTAAGAAGAAGAAGAAGAAGAAGCTTTAAATAGGTTTATTAAACGTGTGTGAAACTGCATAATTATCTTTAGATAAATTTTTAAGGAATTACTATGATATTTTTTTAAGAAATGATCAAAATTCTTATAAATTATTTAAAAACTACTTTCACTAGTTTCAATAAAAAAGGAAAATATCTAATAATTTTGTCAATTTTTTTATTTTTGTAATTATTCAGTGTTTTGTTTTTGAAATATTAATTAAAATTATTCTCGTTTAAAGAGCAGAATCTTTAACAATATTGTGTGTAAAAAACATGTGTTTTATGAGATGTAAATATTTATATAACCAACAATATTTTCATTAAAAATAACAGAAAATAATTTTTTAGTTATTTAAATATTTTCTAGTTGAATAACTTTTTCTAAGACAGACATTGCATTTTCTTACGACTACTTCTGATTTATTGCAAAGCAATTTTAAGTGCCCCCGTGAATAATCCTACATTTTATGACGTAAGCTTTGACAAAAAGAATAAATTTTTTTTCTTCTTTCGATATTTGTTAGAAACGCCGAGAGAAATACCTAATTTCATAACTATCACTTCTTCTTATAAATGTAAATAGCATTTATTATTCTTCTGTTTGATTTTGAAAGAAAATAATGCCTATATATTGTGAGATTTTTTTGAATGCAGTGGTGTTAACTGAAAATATCTAAACTTAAGTTTCAAGATAACTAACTATATTACATTAATGTATTTATAAAAATTGTTGCGCTATAAAAAGCAATTATTTTTCTCTAGCAACTGTAAAAACTGCGCTTTTTTAAAACAATAAATATAGTTTTATTGTAAGTGTGTATAAATAAATTCAAATGCTCTAGAAGTAATATTGTTCTTGTAGCAGCATGCTTCTTAGTACTTAGCCTTGAGTTGGGCTCTACCAGTTTGAAGCAACCGGATGGAGTGTTCGTGAATTTGAAGCAGGGACCAAGCAGAAGACCCCCAATACTTGGCCTGCCAACATAAGAGGTATCATTCCAATTGGAAGACAATGCCACTTACTGATTATGCCTCATCCATCTTTAGTGAACATGATGGCTCTTCGAATAAGCTAAGGGATTCAAACTCCCTCCCTTCCACTATGAATACGACTTCTTGACCAAACAAGACTTCCAAAAAGCTCACAGTACTTTTCCCTTGCTATCTTTACTCTAATAAATATTTATATTTTTATTTATATGTCCCGTACATGTCATATTTGAATTAGTAGATTATATTCCTCACAATTGGTGACTTATAAGACATTTTTTCATCGCCAAGCTGAATTTTTTTGAACGGGAACTTTCTCTAAGTCCGTTAAATTGAAATGCTGATAAAAAAATTTAAACGCTGTTGCCAGTTTAAGAAATATATATGACGCAAAAATGACAAAACACACGAGAGAAAAAACCAAACCTAGCAAAAAAAATTAATAAAAACTGAACTTTTCACTAAAAGGAAAAACAGACAGTACTGTAATCAAAACAAAGAACGCCCCTTGGGGGAGATCTATCATATTTTTACGCGTGCTTTGTTTCAGAGCCTAACTTATAGAAATAAATATTTCAGATAAGTTTTTCATCAAACGAATAAAATGGACATTTTAATAATTAAAAAAATTTTGTCTTCTTCAGCTCGGTGTGTGTCGCATCTTCACCTGGAGGGGATCACCCTTTCTTTCCCCGCTCGGCTGTCACCCGCACTCATTGCAAACAAAGATCAAGAATTCGTGTTCCGATCGTTACTGACTAATAAGGTTGCTTTCGCTGTTGTCTTCTCACTCCATTTACTCCTAACTGGAGAAAGGTTTCGTCGCTTCGCGGATGAGGAATGGAGGTGCTTCCATCCACAACTGGGAAATCTTTTTTTTCTCCTGTGCCTGAGTAATTACATCCATTTTTTTTTCATTCATTGAATGATTTTAATGAAGTCGAGTCAGGGTGGTCCAGAGTTTTGTTTTTCTGTAACTGGAAGCAAAGGGTGGTGCAAAATGTGATAAACCAAGCTCTTCAAAGAGTACAAAATTTCTTTTGGTCTTAAGTAATATTTGGACGATTGAGTTTGATTTAATTTTCTCTCTACGGCAAGCTTTAATCAAGAAGTTTAGTTACATTGGAATTTTTGTTGATTTCAAAGCACTAAAAATTTCAAAGCTCTTGACTGTGTGCCTACTTTGGGAATAGATTATTATAAATTGTCTGTGCCTGTCGGTGTCCGTGGAAACAGGAAATGTTCTATTTTCGGTTAGATAACACAGAAAAAAAACAATATCTTTGATTTACAAAAGCCCTTGGGAATAGAATGAGGTGCTACACTTTCTATTATATGAGATTATTGCCAGTTCACAGCTCTTAAATCCCGTTCAAAATGGATAGCTTTTGTTACTATAGCAACCATCACTTACCAGATAGCTTGTCGAGAGCTATTCTTGTGGTAGGCACACAATTATTGAACCCAGGAACTCTTGAACTGAAGATCAAACAACTAAGAACTCAAATGACAAATCGAACTTGGAGAGCTAACAGTAGTCCAGTGGTAACTGTTATTCAGAACGAAATGTCCTAGTTTGATCCCAATCACTGTTGATGGAGTTGATGAATTGATGACTGTTGATTGATGAACGGAAGATGGATGTTGCGTTTCTACATTGAAAATCAGGAGGCAACGTTAAGGGGACCGCGATTGACCAGTGAACCACCAAGATATTTTGGGTTGATCGCGGGGACTAATTTTTTATATTCTTGTACTACTTTAACCCCCGACCGTCATTGAAGGTAATCACGAGATAAATTAAAAAAATTAAAAGCTGCTTTTAGGGTAAGGTACAGGAAAGCATGCTGGTGAAACAATGACAACAACCCAGAAAATGCTTTATCACCTCTGTTTCACTTGCACTTGATTTCTTTTTGGAAGTTTCCATGAATGGCTCTCCCGGTCAGCAATGATGTTAAAAAGGGTTTCAATGGTAGCTGAGTTGTCTGTCACTTGGTGTCAAAGTTATCTCATCATCTTACGCAGTCGTGTCAAGTTCTGCTTTACATGCGCAGAAAAGACTAAATTTACTCCAAATAAAACATTTTGTAAATAAATCCAAAAAGTTAGAACGAAAGCATTTTTATATCTATAACAGTTGTAGCCGTAGAAGATTTTTCAAAAAATTTAAGGATACCAAAAAGGGCTTTCCATCTATTTCAGTAACTTAGAATAAATATGTGGAGAGGAGGGTGCCAGCTCAGCCTCGTCACTTGACTGTGGTTCAAAATTACGAGGCACCTTAAAAAGAGCAAAGTCGTACTTTCACCTTCGTGATGCTCTGATCCAAACGAAAGACGCTCCCTATTGACTTAATTCGCATTGCCAAAGGCAAAAGCGAGCTTGGCTTGTCTAAGTGTCATAGGAAAACAACAACAAGAATAAATATTGTGGCGATAAAAGAAGGTAATTTTTAATATCTCAGAAAATAGCGTTTCTGACACCGTGTAACATGACCTTGTTATTTAGCATGAATGATCACTGCTGATACTGATCACTGCTGGACAAGAGGTAAAAAATACCACGCTTTTACTGTCGAAGAAGTGATTGTTCCTTGGGATGTTTCCTGGTTTTCATGCGTTTTGCGGCATGTGAACGTAGTTAGGTCGAAAGCCATAAGAGGTCCAATCGTAAGTCAGTACTTTAATTGATCTTCAAATGCCTTACAACAGCCTTAAGTTGTCATTCTGTTCGCCACGCTTTCTCAAAGACCATGGAAAAGCCATGGTTTTGTAGTTTCTTGTTTGAATTTTTGTAGTCTGTGATCGTTTTGCTACTGAAATATTTTATGTCCTGCCAGTTTCAATCACTCGCTAATTGAGAGGCTCAAACTGCTGCTTAGAAGAAATTGACTTCAGCTTATCTTGGAACAAATGAATACTTTTAAATTGAATATTGAGCCGACCGATTGGCTGAGTGGTTAGCGTTTATGACTCCTGAGCTGTTGGTCCCGGGTTCGAATCCCGGTTCGGGAATGGATGTTTCTTTCCTTCTCTGTTCTCTCTGTCCTTTCTTCTGTGATGTTGTATGAATGTGGCCCGCCCTATAAACGGATTTGTGATGGTATGGCGTGGGTAACGCTACTCGCCTCCGTGACTTGGTTCACAGATGCTCGCTGGGTAACGATAAATGAGAAGCAGTTTCTGGCCTTGTTGTGGCATAGGGTTCAGTCACCCTTGTGCGCCCGCCATTGGATAAAAAAAATTAACAAAAATTGAATATTGAATGCAAAAAAAAGAGAATTTTCCGAAATTAAAAAAAAATTTTACAATTTCATTGTTTTTAGAGCCAAAATAATTTATATTTTTATTGTTTAAAATATTTATTTCTTACGATTTCTCATTTGCAATTTTAAATACTTAATAAATGCATGTTGATCAAAGAAACAACAGTTATTTTAATCATTATATATGAGCAGTTTGGAAATTAAGGAAAATAAAATTGTTGAATTATCTATAAAAAATTTTGGAAGGATATTTATTTTTATTTATTCATTTAATGCATTTTTATTTAATATTTAGTTTTGTATATTCGTGTAAAAAATGTAGCTGCCAAATTAATTAAAAATCTAGCTTGAACACTTCCGCAAAAGTTTTAAGAATATGAAAAACATGGTGTTCATTTTGTCATTCAACGATCTTTTCTTGTACACGAAAGGGTAATAAGCTCAAAATCTACAGTTTAAAGTGGATGCCGAACTAGTACATATATCGAAGCCTAAGATGACAATCGAACCGATGAACTATTGAACTCAATGCCGAAACGATAATGATTCTAATAGTAGCGCTACTGAAAAGGTGTAAGGAAGATTTTGATTTTTCGCCAGTTTACACAAAACTGCTGTTGAAACACCTTTTCATTGCAATCTTCAACAACAAAATTATGTACATTGCATAGATTACAAATGCATTTTATCTAGGAATAATGTATATAATTATAAGACACACAATCGTAGATTTTAATATCTCTCTAGGAATTAAATATTTTACTATTTTCGGTTTTTCATGTAATGTTTTCATGAGATTTTAAAATTGATTTTTTTAAAATTTTTTTAAACTGATTTTTTTAAAATTTACACTAAAATAAATATGAGAATTTGTTCGTGTTATAGAGAGAAAAGGATGAAATAATTTAATAATAAAAACTCAGAAAATTTGATTGCTATCCTTTCTTCAAATCAGGAGAGTGAATTGTTCTGGGGACTCCATATTTTTGACGTAAACTTTATGCGAATACAAATCCGATGCATCCATGAGATAAACTGTCAATTTCTTCATTCATTGTCGCAACATTAAGTCATCAACTTTCATTTTTATTTTTTACATAAGGAATAATGCAAATGATTCAAGTAAATAACAAAGAGTGAAAGATGATAATGAACTGAACGCCTTGAATAAATTCAAATATTAACAACAATCTGTTAATGAAGAATAGCAATTTGGAAGATCTCACTATAGAGAAAACTCATTTTCTTCTCGGATTGTGAATATTCGAGGATTAATTCTGAATAGGTGCTGACCGATGGCTGAGCGGTTAGCGTTCCTGACTCCTGAGCTGTGGGTCCTGTGTTCGAATCCCTGTTTGGGCATGCATGTTTCTTTCCGTCTGTGTTTCTCTGTCCTTTCTTCCGTGATGTTGTATGAATGTGGCCCACCCTATAAACGGGTTCGTGGTGGTATGGCGTGGGTAACGCTACTTGCCTCCGTGACTTGGTTCACAGGTACCCGCTGGGTAACGACAAATGAGTAGCTGTCTTTGGTCTTGTTGTAGCATAGGGTTCAACCCTCTTGTGCCTGCCATTGGAAAAAAATACTAAAAATTCAAGGTCAAAAACATATATAGAAGAAAAACATAAATATCTACCGATATTTTAATTATTTTCTGCGTAATGTATATAATTTTTTAAATAAAATTTTTTATGAAAGTGAATATTTATTATTTCTTGAATTAAAATACTTTTTTTTTAATTTATAAAAATTCCATATTTTGATGACACTATAATCTCTAACATAATTCTAAAAATATATTTGGTACTATAGCATTGTTTCTACTTTGTTTTGTTTTATAATTTGATAAGTTTATTTCCATGCCGACCGATGGCTGAGTGGTTAGCGCTCCTGACTCCTGAGCTATGGGTCCTGGGTTCGAATCCCGGTTCGGGCATGGATGTTACCTTCTTTCTATGTTCTCATTGTGTTTCTCTGTCCTTTCTTCTGTGATCAAGTATGTATATGGCCCACCCTATAAACAGGTTTGTGGTGGTATGACGCGAGTAACGCTAATCGCCTCCGTGACTTGGTTCACAGGTGCTCGCTGGGTAACGACACATGAGTAGCAGTTTCTGGCCTTGTTGTGGCATAGGGTTAGTCAGCCAAGTGTGCCCGCCGTTGGAAAAAAATTCTGAATAGGAAGGGATGTTGTAAAGCTTTTTATTTTTAATTGTATTACCAAATCGTGACACAATATCGACGAAAAACTCTTTCCCATGATTTTTTTAATTGGATATATGCTTTTATTTTATAGTGATTTTATGGAAAAAGTTGTGTCTTACAAACATATCGGAGAAACACGTAAAAAATGATGGTTAAATGGCACTTCTTCACAAAAGATAAATATATTGAAGTTGTTTCCCTTCTACCTTCAACCCATAGTGCTACCGTGTTTTGGGGAATCTGTTGACAGTTTTTATTCCCCGCAACACTTGTGATGGCGGTTGCGGACAAGAAAGGCGAGCGTATCAGACCGAGTCTGACGATTGTCGCAACGTCCAGAGAACCGCTGTTCAAAGAGCTGATTAGCGCAGTGCCCTACTTTGCACGCCGGATTACGCCGCCCACGCCATGTCACGAGAGGCTCGGCCTTGGGCCTCACCCGACCGACTGGATCGGGTTTTTCTCCGAATCCGATTTTCATCTCAAAGAAAAATACAGATTAAAGATCATTTTCTCCACTCAAACAAAACTTAGATAATAATACGGTTTTAATCACCGATTCAACTGAAACTCGCTCTTTTGTCTCCTATTGAATGAAAGCACCAAAAGGGCTTCATTTGAATTGGAGTTGATTGCATCGTAAAAAAAATGGCATGGACAGATATTTGAAGGCTATTCCCTGATTCTATAATTTCTTATTTTTTATTGGGGCGAATGAGAAATCTGGGCGTTGTTCTTTTACGGGTTACCTTGAAGACATGGTGTGTTATATCACCGTGCAACAAGCAATAAAAACCTGCTGTAATGTGCTTTTCAAGCATACAAAGTTTGGGTACCAAATTGGTTTTCGGCTATCCACTGGCGATGTCTAAGTACCTCCCCTAATCACTTAAGCTGGCAGACGTTCATTATCCATCTCTCATTGTTTAAGAGTGTCTTAGACCTTAAAAATATCTTATTATTTAAACGATGCATTTTTTCTATGCTGCTGTTTGAAATATGGTTTTAAACATGAAATTTTCTAGATTTGATTTCAACTCTTAATGTTCAAGGGGAGCTGGATTTTTTGTCTGCACGTGCATATCTCTGAAAGTGATAGATGGGATTTTTTTTACGGCTTTCTTGTTCTGGGGACTTATTAATACGGACCGGATAGTCTGGTAAAATTCCTTTTAGAAAGTGAAACAGAAACCATGAAATAACTTTTATTTGTTCAATGTGAAATGAGTTTTAATAGACCGGAATTTGCGAGCAAAAATTTTCAACTTACGTAAAAACTAAAAGATTCGTAGATTTGAGATTGAAGACCTTTTTCTTTGATTTAAAAATTCAGAATCCACAGTTGAAATGTTATACAGACAAAAGAAAAGATTCATTAGTAAAAAAGTTTAATGCTCAAATCATTTACTCAATATGATTTATAAAAACAGATTATAAATTTTTTCAGAATATAACAGAATATTAACATTTATGTAGTTATGTAATTATCTGGAATCTCTTCAGATTTACAATATACCTCCCTATAACACGGCATATTAGTTCTGCGTTACAGGAAAACGCGTTTTACGAGCATTCTCGTAGAATGCGCTCGTATGACCACGTATAATGCGTTATGTACAAATGATTCACGTTTATTTTCTCTTTAAAGGGGTTTTAAATCGAATATTAAGGAAAAACTATGTTATGAACGAAATGTACCAGTTTTATTGAAATCAAATTAAGAACATTTAAATTAAAAATAAACTTATACAAATGTAACTAAAAAACAGCTCATTTCAAATAAATAAAATAAATCCAAAAACAGTTTTATTACATGTTTATTCGCTGTAGGAGCTATCTGAAACAACGTTCCACCGATATATTTTAACAGAATGTTTAAAGGTCAGCAATATGATTGAATTTCATTTTATGGGAACACAATGGACACAATGTGCAAACGTACGCGAAATGGATGGTGAACTGAACAAATCTTTATAAATTTCGCAGTTCAGAAACAGAACGTTGGGAATCAAACCGTTATAAAGAAAATCACGTGTTATATTCTTCTTATGCATTGGCCTGACAGCCCAGGGTGGGCCTTTGCCTTCCTCAGAAGAGAATACGTCCTCTTCATCTGGTGTCCATGGGGCGAGCCAAGAAAAATTTTTTTGTCACCCGTTAATCGTTCATCCGGCTCAAATGTCCTGCCCACTTTATAATCTCTGTTTTGAGATAAATTTAACAATATCTGGTTCTTTATATAGTTTATTGAGCTCAGAATTAGTTATTCTTCGTCATGTGTTCTCATATTTTATTCCACCAAATATGCTTATTAAAGTTTTTCTTTCGAAAATAGAGATGGTTTCTTTGTCCTTTTCAGTCAATGTCCACGTTTCAGATGAATAAGGGAGAATAGGCCGAATCAAGCATTTCACGTGTTATATGATAAACATGACATCGCGTAATACGAAAACGCGTTATAAAAGTACCGTGTTATAAGGGGTGTTTGTAACTTCAAAGTACTTGTACCTCACGTAATGTTATTGTGCATCTCAGAGTGTTTCAAAGAAAGCTGTTCATCGTTACCAATATGCAATTATTTTGATCTTTATCTGCTATTATATTGACCAGTATGAGGGTTATTTTGTATCTCAGAGTGCTTTGAAGAAAGCTGTTCATCATTACCAGTATGCAGTTTTCTTGATCTTAATTAAAATACTTGAGTGGTTACAGTTACCTTAAGTACTATTAACTCATGGCGTGGATTCCGATATTTGAGAAGAAGTGCTGCTCCTAATGTTCTTTTTGCTTTTGGATGAAGCCAAAATACCCTCATTTTTTATTTCCCTGTAAAGGAAGGCATTTTACCCGATGCACAGTTAGATTTAGCTGTCGAAAATCAGCAGCAGTTGATCATCAGCTGTTTAAGAAGATGGATTTCTAAGCTGCAGCTGGTCTGAATCCGGAATTCTAAAATGTGTTCTTTGTATTCTATTGAAATGACTCATTCGATTACAGCCTATAGGCAGAGCTTAATTTGCTCGATTATCTGCTTCATTTGTCGCTTTCGAAGGGTTTTTTACACACAAAACTATAGGCCATGGTGTCTGTTTGGGCATTCTTATTATCGGAGTTCAAATCCTGACGCAATAAAGATCCGTCCAATGCGGTTGCGCCACGTTTAATAGGTCATGATTGCAGTGTCCTTCAAGTGAAGTGATAACCCTGGGAGTGGCAGATCAAATATCGGGGGTGTTCTGATGCGTCTTTGTTTCTAAATCTCGAAGACACCCTTCCCTTCTCATTGCTTAGACCTAATATTAATTCAACACCGGGATAGGTAATAGGAAGTATATTGATAGACACATATATGAGGCCGAATTCAACTGAGATGTATATTTTAAAATGGATTTGGAAATAATATAAGTATCCAACGTAAAGTTAGAAGAAGACAGGAGCTAAAATTAAATGACTATGGGAGTGGTTAACGAAGCATTTTTTAGTTATGTTTTTAATCTGGATGGTATGAATTCTGTTAATATAACATTTTTTGAGTTGCTTGGGTGTTATTTTAGCTCCTTTTGGTAGGAAATCATTAATAATAAAATTGGTAAAGTATAGAATCATAACAGAATTTTTTTGTAAACGTAAAATACTAATTCAAGTTTGGCGGAATATTTGTCAATTATGGATTACATACAGAAATGAGCTTCATGATTAGATGTGCATAATTTTAACAATGTTTCAATGAACTACTCAGCAAACAAAGATCAAAATGGATTAAAAATAGCAGCAACCATTAAAAAAGACGCAACGATGTCACTTCCTTAGATGAACTATCAGCCAGTAAAGCAATTAAAAGGTTTCCACAACACGGGAATACCAAAGTGCTTTGAATCATTATTGGTTTTTCTCGTCGTTAAAGGAAGACACTGTGATTAAAGCCTATCGCGCTTCTAAGTTGAGGGTAACTTAACGCTTCCTTTTTTGACAATTTCCACAAATTGCTCGTGTCGCTTCCCGTGTGACAAAATCGCACTTCCTTGCTTAATGATCTAATCTGACAACGTCTCGAATGTCTTCCTCAAAGTTTTGATCTATTTTAATTTAAAATTTCTCATAAAAAAATAAACTTCCCCATTGTTCTTTTGTGCAAAGGAACAAATCGCCTTTTCATTCGAAAAACGACCTTCAACCTAGATTGCCCTTTGTGTTAGACACTCTTAACGGTAAAAACTTCTTTGAACAAAACGAAATGTTTTTTCCACTACTTTGTTTGTTGTCGTTAGTTGGTTAAGACGATAAATGCGCTCGGACGCTTTGCTCAGGAACCGTGCCGAAGGTTAATCGCCGTTTTAACTGACCACGATGAATATTTCCGCAACTCCTGTGTGGATAATTTCTTGAGCAAGTTGGGCAGCCATGTGTAAAAGCTCTCAACAGGGAGGGTATATGTATTTTAAATTTACGTCAAGATCACGTGGCAAATTATTTTTATTTTGAACACTGAAAAATCCCCAAATATACCTCTGTTTAGAAATAATTTCTCTTAAACACATTTTCTTGAACTAGAATTGCACCTCATACAAACATCATTTTATTTTAAAACCGCAGGGAAACTGAATCTATTTTACTTCCCCTGGTTTTTCTGGAAGGAGGAAAGTTTAATCGTCCCCTCTTCTTGAAGCAAAACCTTGCAGCATAATATTATTCTTTTAGAGTTATTGTTGTGGCACAGGAGCATGCTTCCCTGTAACTAGCCCTGAGTTGGGCTCTACCAGTTAGATAGTTCGTCATTTTGAAGCAGGACCATGCAGAAGACGCCCAATACTTGGTCTGCTATCCTCAGAGGTATCATTTCACTTGGAGGACATTGCGACAATGCCCAGTTTTAACTATGCTAATCGCCTTTAGCGAACATGACGGATCTTTGGTCGGATGGGATTCGAGCTCACTATCTTCCGATGATGAGATTGAGGCACTAACCAGCCATGCCCTATTCTTTCAAGTGCTTGTGGGGTAAGATTTCTTCCACGGAGAACTTTTGTTAGATAACTGACGGCACAGTTGCGAGGGAGAAACTTAGCGTATGTTTCTCAAGACTTTCCATATATTACTCGTACGACAAGGTTCTTCGGAAAGTAAGGTCCTGGGTTCAATCCCACCCACTGCTAAACAACAGGAGATGGATGCTGCGCTTCTGTCGGAGTAAGTGTATGGAAAATTTCTTGTGACACGGGAAGACGGCCAATTACTTTTGAACAATTCTCCAGGAAGGCAATATATGAGGTGGATATCAAAATGTCCTTGAATAACCTTCGACTGTGAGCCTGTTCACTACCCGGGGTTCATTTTTTTGAATAACGCGACCACACAAGACAAACATGTGACACCAATCTGCCGTTTTTTGATTAAGAGTGGGAAAAAAATGGAACTGCCCACTAATATGTCTTGTTAAAAATCCTTCCCCCTCAACAGGATTAGTCAGTTTAGTCATTTCCTATAGGATTAATCATTCTCATACAAATCATTTCACAGAAACACGGTCAGCCAATCTAGTATTTTCCGAAGGATTAATCGTTGAAATCCAATATTTTGTTCCTACACGCTTTTTTAACACCCATTTATTGGCAACATACCACCACACAGTGGTGTTGATAGCTTTTCATAACCACGCCTTTAATCGACATTTACGTACGTTTCCATGAAAATTCAATTTCTTGAACAATTATGCGCACGAAATGCAAACTTTCTGGAAAGTATGTCACTTTTAAATTACATATTTCACAGTTTACAGTCTGTGTGCATGATTGTTCATGAAATTAAATTATTTTAAAATTAATAATAAAAAAATTAACTGATTTAATTATAGTCAACATAATTTAATTGGCTTGCTTATTTTAATTGGGGTTGTATCAGAAAAACTTGGTAAATTACAGGACAAAGAAATTTCATTTAGAATAAATTTAGTTTTAAAATTATCTAATTAAAGACATCCGTGTAACAGATTTTCTCTCTGATAAGAAGTAAAATAGTGTTTGTTTTTACCACAAACTACATAAATAATCATTCCGTAAAAGTGAGGCAGTTTTATTTTGTTATTCTCAAAAAACAGGCATTCCGCACATTCCATTCGAGAGTGAAAAGTTCCTAATAAGTAATATTTCTATTATTCGTTTCTGTTCTTTCCTTATTTCATTTGTCGTGAGAATTAATATTTTTGCATTTTTTTACATCGTAATATAATAAATTGTCGGTACATATGTGCTTTTTGTGAGATATTTTTTTTAAAAAAAGTTACTGAAAGAATACAACAGTTTAACATTATTTTATTGAAATGAGTTTATTTGATACACAGAGAATACTTCAAGAAAATCATATATATGTGCTTTGTTTTCCCTACGCAGTCATCTAAATTTCTCAAAAATTACATCATAACCTACTAACGAATGGATGGTCTGTTTCTCATGGGCTACTTTTTTTTATGATAGAAAGATTAACTTGGACGAGAATATATAAAATTCCCATAAGATAAGTAGCTGTAAGTCACGAGATGATTGTAAAAATAAAAGAGGAAAACTTTTACGGTCAAAGAAGCTTTTCTAGTTACATTGATCTGCAAGCGATAAATTCGGTTTGCAAATTGAAAAGAGTTTCGTAGCCACTGCATTTTTGTTATGTGAAATTCATATAAAAGGTAAAAGCATTTTTAGGATATTTTTCCTCAAGTCTCAGTTATATAAGAGGTGTGGCTATTAAATAACGAGACTGTCATTGTAAAAAGTTTTATTCTTATTTTATACATAATTATTTATTATCGCCTTCAATGTACACCCCTTCTCTATCCCTGCAACGCTCCATGCGAATTTTCCACTGTTGGAAACAGTGCTGGAAGTCATCTTTTGTCAACTCCTTCAGTACTCTTGCCGCTTTCTCTTTAACAGCTTCCACGGACTCAAATCCTGTTCCTTTTAATGCAGATTTTACTTTAGGGAACAGATAGAAGTCACATGGTGCCAGGTCTGGCGAGTAAGGTGGATGCTCTAACAGTGGGATGCTGTGCGCATTGTCTTGGTGGAAAAGCCATGATTTTTCCTTCCACATTTCGGGTCGTTTTTTTTTTTTTTTTTTCTTATTCTTTCTCGCAGATTGCACCCAGTGAAGGTACACAATCCAATGAATATCGAATAAAACAATCATCATTGCTTTAAATTTTGACTTGCTCATTCTTGCTTTTTTTGCTCTTGGTGAAGTTGGAGTTTTCCAATGCATGGATTGGCGCTTTGTTTCAGAATCATACGTAAAAAACCAAGATTCATCACATGTTATTACCTTTTCCAATAAATTTGGGTCATTTTTAATGGCATCCAAAATGTCAGTACAAACATTTTTGCGAGTTGCTTGTTATTCAAACGTGAGAATTTTTGGCACCATTTTGGCGCACACTTTTTTCATGTTCAAATTGTCACGTAAAATTTGCCGTACACATTCTTTATCAATGTTTACAGTTTCAGCTATTGCACGAATACTCAATCGATGATCAGACCGAATCAAACTAGCAACTTTTTCGACATTTTCATCCGTTTTTGACGTTGAAGGGCCGCGAATTATCTTCAACGTCTTGTCGGCCATCTTTAAAACGTTTGAACCATTCAAAAACTCGTGCACGGGATAAACATTCACTGCCGTACACTTCTTTCAGTAAATTATAATTTTGAGTACCGGTTTTTCCTAGTTTGAAGTGAAATTTAACAACAATTCGTTGCTCTATTATTACACTAACCATTTTTTCGCCAAAATAAAATAACAATGTTAACGGAAATGAAGGTTATGACTAAACCGTGTTACTTACGCAAATGAGGCTTAGGGCATTTTGAAGAGAAAGCTTCACACTAAACAGCTGACAGTCAATGGCGGACTACGCATGCGCACTTTTGCCGCCGCAGCGTCAGTCTCGTTATTTAATAACCACACCTCGTACATGCATATACACATTTCAAATTATCGGACAAATGTTTATGATATCAATGGCAATAAAGGTCTGTGGGTACTCACCCCCTGGCCTTGATGATTTTACCAAAGAGATTACGGTGTCATCGCAAACTCGAGGGTAGGTGGGTTCTCTTAATTTAAAAGCAGGGACCAAGCAGAATACGCCCACGCTTCGTCTGCCCACTCAGAGATATTACATTTTACTTAATAATATATAAATATATTCTATTTCTTATTATTATTAATATTTAACAACCATCAGAAACGACAGTAGGATTTTTCTCGTTTTGATATGATATGATATTTAATATATATAAGTATATATAATGTATATATATATGTGTATATATATATATATATATATATATATATATATATATATATATATATATATATATATATATATATATATATATATTCAATGAAATGTTTTTTCATGATTTAATTAAAATGAAGTTCAATTTTTTTTGTAATTTACTCTTTGTAGAGTCTTCCAGTATCAAAGATATAAATAACAGTTAAACTGAATGTTAGAGTACATGATTATTATAAATTTGAACCTCTGAAACCCCCTATGATAAAATGACGCTCGTTTAAATGGAAGAATCACCACTTTACCCCATTCACTGTCAAGAGAATAATTCATGAATACCGTGTTTCGACTTTTATCATTAAGATTTATCAGAATGGATGACTGGTAGTTTTCTAAGGTTTTCTCCTTTGCCACTATCTATATAAAGTCCTGCAGGAAAACAAGGCGCAGTGGGTGTTCAGAAAAGCCCCACCGCCTCTGCTTGATCATCCTTAATGCTATGCCATAATATAATATTTACAAATTGCATATTGTGCGGATAAACATCTTAAAATCCCTTAAATCTGTATACTGCACCTAAAAAGGAAAATGCTGTTAATGCGGGGGTTGCAAAGCATGTTTCATACAAAACAAAACCTCATCAGTAGTAGGAAAAGGCCGATTCTACGACCAGGACTACCGGGATTATTTCCTTCCCCCCTTGTTCCCCCCCCCCTCGTGACGTCACGAGCTCGTCTAAGAGTACGGGGGTTTTTTGAGAAGGGGGGGGTAGACCCCTACCCCTCGTGACGTCACGATGTCGTGTAAGAGTAGGAGGGTATTTTAACCTCCTTCGTGACGTCATGAGCTCGTCTAAGAGTACGGGGGTCTTTTGAGGGGAGGGAGACCCCTCCCCGCCCCTCATGCTGTTGCACGGGGTTGTTGATTACAAAGAATAAATGATTAATACAACAAATTTCTTCATTTTTTTTATTATAAATTAATAATTTCTTTGATTTATAACATTTATTTCCCAAGTTTAATTAAATAATACACATTTAATGACTAATCAGTTATAAATTCTGATTAAAAAAGATCAAATTGGTATGTTCGTAAACAGATTTTCTTGATTATACATTTATTAATATTTATCAATAACACCAAAATCGGATTCAAAAACGAAGAGTTGAAAAATAAATAAATGATTAATACAACAAATTTCTACATTTTTTTTAATTATGAATTAATAACTTCATTGATTTATAACATTTATTTCCCAAGTTTAATTAAATAATACATATTTAATGACTAATCAGTTATAAATTCTGATTAAAAAAGATCAAATTGGTATGTTCGTAAACAGATTTTCTTGATTATACATTTATTAATATTTATCAATAAAACCAAAATCGGATTCAAAAACGAAGAGTTGGAAAATAAATAAATGATTAATACAACAAATTTCTACATTTTTTTATTATAAATTAATAATTTCATTGATTTATAACATTTATTTCCCAAGTTTAATTAAATTATACACATTTAAGGACTAATCAGTTATAAATTCTGATTAAAAAAGATCAAATTGGTATGTTCGCAAATAGATTTTCTTGATTATACATTTATTAATATTTATCAATAAAACCAAAATCAGATTTAAAAACGAAGTGTTGAAAATAAAATTCTATCATAATAAATTAAATATTAATTGAAAGATATACAAATATCTGAAGAAGATTATAATCGATTCTCAGCTGCTCTCGTTTTCTATAATAGCAAGAATGCAGTTATTCTTACGACAAGGAATGATAAGCTTTCGGTATTGTTCGCAATAAAATACAGCTTCTCAAGTCCCCTTCTTCATTGTCCAATGGTGCATGCTACAACAGTTAGAAAAATAATACGTGTCAAGTATTCGCTATGCTTACAATCATCAGTATCAATCATGTTGTCTCCTTAATACTGCTATCTATTATCAAAAAGAACGCTTATTGATGATCACATAGACCGTGTTGAATTTTGATTTAACACGACTTTAGACCACTAGCCCCTATAAAAAGGGAAAAGCTCTGGTCTGAAATCTCAGCTGCTCTAGTTTTCTATATAATAGCAAGAATGCAGTTATTCTTATTACAAAAGCCTTTCAGTATTGTTCGCAATAAAATACAACTTCTCAAGTCCCCTTCTCCATTGTCCAATGGTGCATGCTACAACAGTATGAAAAATAATATGTGTCAAGTATTCGCTATGCTTACAATGATCAGTATCAATCATGCTGTCTCCTTAATACTGCTATCTATTATCAAAAAACGCTTATTGATGACCACATAGACCATGTTGAATTTTGATTTAACACGAGTTTAGACCACTAGCCCCTATAAAAAGGGAAAAAGTCTGGTCAGAAAACTCATTCTGACATTAGTATCCTTGATATCAGTGTAGAGTTTTATTCCGTCTTACTTTGCGAAATTTAAGTTTCATCATGGATGTGGAACAAGTTTTCGAAAATTCTACTATGCCAATCACTGACGAATTATTGTCAATTGCTGATTTTGGTGACTTAACGAATACTCAGTTAAATTCTCAGTGGTCGTCAACACCTGATAGTGGAATCGTTTGTCCGGAGTGTGGCAAGAAGTTTACTCTTCGGCATAATATGTTAAGACACCAGCGTACTCAACACAGAGGACATCGTTATCCTTGCCCTCACTGTTCGAAAACGTTTCTCCGCAATGCAGATCTTCAACACCACCAGAAATTGCATATGCAGAACAAACGTAAAGCTATTGATCTAGCTACATCGTCGAAGAACCGTCGTTTAGATATGCAGTTTGTTCCTAATTCAGCTAAGGTTCATCGATCAGCTTTAAAAAATCGAGTTACCAACATTCGCCTTCTTAATGTAGATCATCAAATTGATTTAAAAGAATTCCTTACGTCTAAAGAAAATGAATTCATATCCCATATAACAATTTCTCTCGCAAAAAATGAACTAAAAGTGAACTGCAGACTAATATGTCGTTACCAAAAGGTAACAAATAATGGTATTGTCAATGAAGAAAAATGCTTTAAGACTAAAAATAAGCCAATACTTCTATCTACAGATCTCCAACAATTTTACCAGGAGACAATAGATAAATTGTTAGCTGAAGAAGATGAGTTTATTGCAAAAGAATCTGGTTGGTCCCTAGAGGAAATTATAGCTTTGGAAATGCGACTAAATAAATACAATCCTTTAAGAGGCTCTTCTTACATTGACCTTCCTCCTTCTATAAAGCATAAAAAGGCTATAATCAACGTAGAGAATAAAGACAACCGCTGCTTTATGTGGGCTGTGCTTTCAGCTCTTTACCCCATACAAGATTATCATCAACGTGCCAGTCGTATTCATCATTATGAACCATACATTCATACTCTAAATTTCGAAAATATTGAATTTCCCGTGAAACTTAGTGATGTAGGAAAATTTGCAAAAATAAATGGTATATCCATTAATGTGTATGGCTTGTCGGATAAACATGAAATATACCCCTTGGTGATTACAGAAAATGAAAACGTGAGACACATCGATTTGATTTACTTAAAATCAGATTCCTCTTCTCATTATGCTTGGATTAAAGATTTATCTCGTCTGATTTCTAAGCAATACAACAATCATCAAAAACATCACTTAATTTGTCGACGCTGCCTGCAGTTCTTCCAGACCAAGTCCGTTCTCGAACGCCATCAACTGAGTTGTCAACAATATGAAGCTGTAAGGGTAGTGATGCCTAGCAATCAGTGGTTAACATTTAAAAATGTTCAGCATTCTCATCCTGTACCCTTTGTCATCTATGCTGATTTTGAGTGCTTAACTCAATCTATAGATTCTTGTCAACCAAACCCTTCAACATCCTATACTGAGGCATATCAAAAGCATGAACCCATAAGCTTTTGCTACTATATTACATCTACCACAAAAGTATACAAGAAACCTTTTACCTATCGAGGGCCGAATGCAGCTAAAGTTTTTATGGAGAGAATGAAAATTGAAGCTACAGAAATCAAGCTCGTCTACAGAAATAAAAAACCTATGATGCCCTTAACTGAGGAACAGCGGATAGATTTTCAACAGGCGACACATTGCTACATGTGCAAGCAAGTGTTTACAGCAGAAAATTATAAGGTAATTATATATATTTCGATTTATTTTTTAAACATTATATTATAGTCTGAAAAATACATTTCGTGGTAAAAAATAGTTTTTACAATATCTTTTATTATTAATTAAGTATGCTGATTAAAATATTGATATTTTATAGGTCAAGGACCACGACCACCAAACATCGTGGTTCAGAGGAGCTTCTTGTAATGCGTGTAATTTGAAGGCTAAGAATCCGAATTTCATTCCTGTGATATTCCACAACTTGTCCGGCTACGACAGTCATCTTTTCATCAAAGAACTGGGTGGAGATGACAAAAACATTGATGTGATTCCAGAAAATGAAGAAAAATATATTTCTTTTTCCAAGCAAGTAAGCAAACATCTAAGCCTTAGATTCCTAGATTCTTTCCGATTTATGGCCAGCAGTTTAGATAAATTAGCAAAGAATTTAACCATTGATCAATTCAATATTATTAATCAACATTTCTCAGCTGATCAGGTACCGCTTTTGGTTCGCAAGGGAGTATACCCGTATGATTATATCAATCATACAGATAAATTTTTGGAAGATCGTTTGCCTCCACAAGAAGCCTTCTACAATCGCTTAAGTGAATCCGACATTACTTTAGAAGATTACTTACATGCCCAACATGTTTGGGATGTATTTAACATCAAGAATCTTGGGGAATATGCAGATCTGTATGTGAAAACTGATGTCTTGCTTTTGGCAGATATATTTGAAAACTTTCGAAATGTTTGCTTGAAGACATATGGTTTGGATCCTGCGTGGTATTTCACGGCACCAGGACTTTCATGGGATGCAATGCTAAAGAAAACTGAAATTCAATTAGAGTTGCTCAGTGATTACGAAATGCTCTTATTTGTTGAAAATGGTATTCGTGGAGGTGTGTCCCAGTGTTGTCACCGATATGCCCGAGCCAATAATCCTTACATCGAAAATTATGACGAAACTCAACCAAATAATTATCTTTTGTATCTAGATGCAAATAATTTGTATGGTTGGGCAATGTCACAATATTTGCCTGTAGGGGATTTTAAATGGTTGGACCCTTCCACAGATGTTCTGAACACTCCGAGTGATAGTGCAGTTGGATATATTTTGGAAGTTACATTAGAATATCCTGAATTACTCCATGATTTACATTCAGACTTGCCACTTGGCCCAGAAACTATAGTTCCTCCTGGCTGCAAGGAAAAAGACTGATGACTACTTTATTTAAAAAGGAGCGGTATGTTTTACATTACCGAAATTTACAACAATACATTAGTTATGGTCTCTCTCTTACTAAGGTACACAGAATTCTTCAGTTCACTCAATCTCCATGGTTAAAAATTTATATTGAATTAAATACTCAACTTAGAACATCAGCAACTAATGAGTTTGAGAAAAATTTCTATAAACTTATGAATAATGCTGTGTTTGGGAAAACCATGGAAAACATTCGAAACAGAGTGGATATTAAGTTATGTTGTAATGCTGAGAATGCAGAAAAATGGATAGCTAGAAGTAATTTTAAAGATCGCACAATATTTTCTGAAGACCTGATTGCTATACACATGCGGCGAACAGTTTTGACATTCAATAAACCAATAATTATAGGAATGGTTATTCTTGATGTCTCTAAAACACTAATGTATGACTTCCATTATTCAAAAATGTTACCAAAATATGGTGAGAAGCTTAAACTTTTATATACTGATACTGATAGCTTCATTTATAACATTTACACTAAGGATGTATACGAAGATATGAAGCAAAGCATCGACTTATATGATACTTCTGACTATTGCCTTAATAACATCTACGGCATTCCATTAGTTAATAAGAAGGTGCTTGGAAAAATGAAAGATGAAATAAAAGGAGATATCATGACAGAATTCATCGGACTTAGGTCCAAAATGTATGCTTTCAAAGTTAATGGCACAGAAACCAAAAAGCTGAAAGGTATAAAAAAGACTGCCATAGAAAATAAAATACAATTTGAGGACTATCAGAAATGTTTGTTCGACCACAAAGAACTTGTGACAAGCATGAATATGATACGCTCTAAACGTCATGAGGTGTACACAGTCACCTTAAATAAATTGGCATTATCCCCTTATGATCAAAAAAGGTATATCTTGGAAAATAAGATCGATACCCTTCCTTTCGGACATTACTCTTTAAAGGACTAATATGCAATTTAAACAAATAATTGATATATAATATCAAAATGTATCATTTAATATGTAATCTGTTGGTACAGAAAAATAAAAAAATTTCACCGAATGTATATGTATTTTATTATTAGTATATTCATATATAAATTGTATGCATTAATCTAAGGAAGTATTAATTACAAATTATATTTTTTATTATTTTTTTAGAAAATATTTTGTATAAGGAACCCATCTTTTTATTATATTTTATTTAGTTATTTTACCACTTTTATAATCATTATTTCAGAAGTATTATAAATAGCTGTGATTTTTTTTTTTGCAACTTATCATTCGACATGGATACCTTGAAGCTGAAACATCCTTTTACCATGATGGTTGCTGGTCCTACAGGCTGTGGAAAAACTCATTTCGTAAAAAAGCTGATCCAATTTAAAATGATCCACCCCTTTCCAAAAATTATAATATGGTGCTATGGTGCATATCAAAGCCTTTATTCAGAAATGCATGATATCACATTTCATGAAGGTATTCCTTCTAATTTAAGTAATTATTATGATTCTTTGATTGTTATAGATGACTTAATGAGTGAGCTTGGTAATAATTCAAAATTAACAAATTTATTTACTAAAGGTTCACATCATAGAAATGTGAGTGTGATATTTATTGTTCAAAATATCTTTCACAAAGGAAAAGAGATGAGAGAAATTTCATTGAATTCTCATTATTTAATATTATTTAAAAATCCAAGGGATAGATCTCAAGTTATGCATTTAGGACGGCAACTGTATCCATCTAAAGTTAAGTTCTTTCTAGAAAGCTTCGAAGATGCTACTTCAAAACCCTTTCAATACTTGTTATTAGATCTCAAGAGTGATACAGATGAATCATTACGCATGCGTACTGGTATGTTCCCAGGAGATATTTATTACGTGTATCAGCCTCGATGACTTTACTCTTAACTGATCACCCGAAACGAAAGGATGACATCGTCAGCAATTATTGATTTTGAAGGTTATCAGCTCCCTTCCAGACATTTCATCGTAAAAGAATTAGCTTTTTACGCTATCGATGGACCGCATTTTAGAGGCTCATGGACTTTTCAACCACCGATTCCTTTCGAAAACTTACCATCAACACAAAAAAATCAATTTTTATGGGTATCACGAAATATTCATCATATGGATTGGAAGGAAGGACAATTACCTTACGAAAAGTTTAGAAGTATTTTGAATCTTCTATTTGAAGTGTTTCCCACAATTTATATAAAAGGAATTGAGAAACAAAGATTTTTAGAATTCTTATCAGGTCGACATTGTATTAATTTAGAAGATTTCAACTGTCCGAAAATAGAGAAATTGATTCATACCTCCTGTACCTCCTGCTCTGTACACGGTTCCAGCTTTCGTCATTGCGCTCTAGTTAAAGCTACTGCATTCGGAGAATTTCTCAAATCTCTATAAATATAGAAAAATTTAAGATGCTTATCATTTAGTAACAAGATGTCAATATGTACAGAACAAGCACTGCAGCTCTTGAAAGATATCTCCAAAAGTAAAAATCCTAAACTTATTCTTCAAAAGTGTCCCAAAAGTATTATTAAATTACTTTGTGAATGTATATTGAATGTCTTACATGGAAATGTGTTTCTAACAAAAACCCAAAAAAGTCGACTTTCATCACACAAGCAAAGTTTAAGAAAACTTTCCAATAAAAAAATCCCCTTGTATAAGAAAAGAAAAGTACTTATTCAAAAAGGTAGTGGTTTTCTCTCCATTTTATTACCTGCTGCGATTTCCGTCATAAGTTCGTTGATTCATGGAGTATAGCAAGAAATTCGTTCTCATCCCTGAAGATCGTGTTCAAGTAACAGAACATTTGACTGAAATGGATCAGCAAATGAGGAGTATTTTACAGAGTAAAGACTTAACAGATAGTGAAAAAGCAATCCTTTATTTACAGAAACTGCAAAAGTATACGAATTTTTCTACTAATAAGGTTAATAATATTTCTGAAGAGCCAGCTACTGTTGTGGAAAATGATCCATCTACTGTGAAACAAGAAGACGAAGTGGAAAAAAATACTTTAAATATTGTTCCTGTTAGATACAAAAGCCTTGCCAAAGATATCCTCAATTTTCTTAAGGAACAAACTACGCTTAAGTGGAATTCAAAAGGTGAAATGATATATAAAGGTGAAATTATTCCTCACACAAATATTGTTATTCTAATTAATGAATTCTTGAGGAATAAGAAAAAAACTGTTAAGGGATATAACACTTTTTTAAATGTCTTAAGAGACATAAAATTCCCCATGCATTTGGATATCAATAGCAAATTGTATAAGAATGAAGACATTGTTGAAAATCATATTGGTAATGGTAAAAATGTTATGAAACAAAACTTGTATGCTCGAAGAAATGCTTGGCTTACATTTTAGTATTGAATAAAGAGAATTATTTTTGTAATTTGAATGAGTCAATTTGTATTACTTTATTTATATTAATTATATTTATATTTGTATTTTAAAATATTATTTGTTAAATCTATCTATCTATATATACACGTATATATTGATGAAAGTTGTTTTAATTCGGAGAAAATTAATTATTAAATTGAAAGAAAAAATTAACTTTATCAAAATGAAAAGTTTTTCACTGAAACATTTTCTATTAAAATGAAAAAAAAAATATTTATAGAAAGGAAAAAAAAATAAATGTAAAGAAAGAAAATTAAAATTTTTAAAGAAAAATATAATTAATATTTATTAAAAAAACAATTAGTTAAAATTTAAAATAAATAAATTAGTTAAATTATATTTTAAAAAAAGTAAAATTCTTGCTTTTCTTTATATATAAACATATTTATTAAAATGTCTAAATGATGCCAACTTTTGAAATTTATAAAAAGCAATTTAAAAGAAAACGAGAAATTTTATTTAATTTTCATATATATATGTTTAAAAAAAAATCATCTTATAAAAGCTTTTTGAAAAATAATTATTTAAGGGAAAAAAATAGTTGGGTGAAATATGATACGAAAAAAAAAGATGTTATTGATGTTGTTGTTGTTGTTTTGTTTTTTTTTTAATTACGTAAATTATGAATAAAATTTAAATAACACGAAAAATATATGCGAAGCAATTTTTTTATTTTCTAAAAATGATTCTTACACCATATTTCTTTTTAACAAACTGATACAACAGAAAATCATTGCTTTTGTTTTTACATAAATTCTGAATGATAGAATGAATTGAATTTCCTAGACAGCGTTTCAATATAAAGTAAATACAGTAATGTCCACATACATTAGACGTTAGACTCTGAAATGTAACTGAGTTCCAACACACATATGGATAATGAGAAACATAATTTTGAATTAACTCTCCATAAAATTCAGGTGGTTGCCCGTATGAATCAAAAAACTCCAATCTTCCTTTTTCATCCACAAATAAGGCCATCCAGTGTGAACCGGTTTCCCATGATTTATCGTTATTGATAACAATTGCTGATATTCCATGAAGGATAGGGATTGTATCCGCTGCGTACACTCCTCGAAAAAAGGGTGCTGTTCTCATATCTCGAGATAGGATATTATTTATTTGTTGTCCATTCATCTCTAATTACCAAAGTCATATAAAATGTTCCTAGTCTTGTTTATCTCAATTACGTTTTCAAATTCCGCATACACAATGACACTTAATGTTTGGGAAAGCGGTTTGCTATACTTTAATTCTAATCGAAAATTACTGTGCTTTATAAGATTCAAATGTTCTCCACTGCACAGATCTGGAGACATATCATAACAATATAACGCGTAGTCATTAGGATATTCCTCTCTTGAAATAAATATACCTTTATCTTGACCCATTCTTTCCGTACCTAAAAATAAGCTCTGATATGCTCTTATGTATTGATTCTCAGCAAAATTAAGCTCTAAAGGATTATGAGGCATGGGTTGTCCATCTATGTAAATTCCAATGAAATTTAAATCAAAATGCTTAAACTGAAAAGGAGATTTATCTAAACTTCCATGAAAAGCTTCATTTTCGACACATCCAATTATTACTCGCTTAGGCATTTGACCTATGAATATATTATCTTGCACAAAAGACATGTTTCCTTTTGGTATCGAATACACTTTGCATAGCACTCTATTGATAGGATATTTCGCAGTTGCTCCTTTATCTAAAGCTTTGCCGTGTCCAAGAATAACTCCTGGACTTACACGCACTTTACGCACTAGCAAAGAAACATGATCTAATACGACTTTGAATCCTTCTTTACCTAGCAAACAAAATTCGTTCTTGCTTCTTATAAGTTTAATTTTTAAATCAACTAAATTCAGTAATAATCTTTCTTGATGAAATAAATCACTATGGATGCAGCCGATCATATCCACTGTAGCACTATTTCTGAAAAGAGCAGATCGTTTTTTTAATCCATCTTCTGAATCCTTATAAAATAATTCAGCAGTCAGTTGTGAAGTTTTGCTATCGAAACCATGATTGATAAGAGTTTCAATGTAAGATCGATAAGGATATGTATTATTTGAGTTTGAAACCAGACGTTCATTTAGAGAAACATCTACTTGAGAAAATAGTGAATGTAGAAATAAATTTACAGGTCCTATATCTGCTTCTTTTTCTATGGCTGTATTATTATCATTTAAAATTCTAGCTTTGACATATAGTTGAGTGTGGCTGAGATCGATGTATTCTTCGGTTGAACCACTGAGGACAAATTCCACAGGTCCTCCAGTCGAAACACTTGATAAAGGATGGAACTCAACCCACTTTCCGCTTTCTATAACAGTTTGTGTTCCAGGTAAGTGAAAAAGTTCTAACTCTGATTTTACGCATTCAGGAGAATCTTTCAATAGGAAAGCCATCACGAATCAAAGATATCACGTCCTCTCACTTTGCGGATTTTCGATGAAATGACTTGTCTTTGCTTTTTGCGTTTCCTTTTATACTTTCCTTTCCCTACCATAGACTGTATTTTGTCAAGAGCTTTTTGTGCTAATATTTTACCACTTTCTTTAGACCTAGATTTAAGAGATTCTGAAAATTCTTGACCAGATAACACATCTGAAGTCACGCGAGATCCCGTTAAGATAGCTTCTTTTCCAACTGTTTTAGCACCCTTAATGAAAAAGGGAAAAGCTGCTCTAAATAAGCGACGAAAAATACCTCCTAGACCATAACCTTTCTGCAAAGAAATTCCTTGATAATGAGGTAAGCCTGAACCTATTTGTCCTGCATAATGTTCTTCAAATTTTTTGATGCAGCAAACGTATGGTACGCTCATTTTGATGTCTTATGATGAAATGATTCTACTCATTTTACATTCTGGTATTTATAGTATTTGCTTCAATCTGAAATGCAGCACAACAACCACTTTTCCTCTTTCGAATGGAACGAAATCCCCTGAATTGAGTCGAAGTTCCATATTAATGGTTTGAAAAGACTGACGAGCAACTGGTAAGTATTGAGGTCTATCATAATGGCGACTGATGATTTCTCCATCTCTTCCTTCTACTTTCACAATTCTTAAAAGAGGTACTTGGACGTCACCCACAATTTGTGGAGATACAATGTCACTATACACATAAAGAAACGGGAAATCGATATGAGGATCAGCAACAAATGGACTGTGTATAGTCCCAGTAATTTTACCCTTTTCGAATCCTAGAAGTTGTGCAAGTCCATCATCAAAACTAATAGAGAACCCTTCTTTTACCATAATTTTTACTCTTTTCGTTGACTTATTAAAACCTAAATATATTTTGTCATGAAATAAAGTATCATTTATCGCTTTCAATATATCGGGTACACTTTCATAGCATCCAGGTGCGATGGTCCTTTTCAAATTTTTTGATATGTTTCCCTCTTGTATTTCAAATGTAAACGAATTTCTGTTTTTATTGACGTTAAACCATGAGTGAGGATAAATAATTTCTGATAAGCCGACTTCCCATTCACCACTTAATTCGATGGGTGATGGTAACTGCGTTATAAAATGAGAAACTTTGTTTCTAGGGAAAAACTTCTGAGAACTATCAGATGGTAGCGTCACGTAGAACGACATGATTCATAATAAACTCTGAATAGAACTGTTGAACCTTTTTATACTCTCTTAACATCAGTTACCCAAGAATTGAATTTCTCAGGATAACCAAGAAATTTTACATAATACTGCATAATATTTCCTCTCCTTCTAGTTTTTATTACTTTTTCTATGGGGTAAACACCAGTGTCTGTCACTTTTTGAAGTTCTTGTTCGTAAAACGTTCCATTTATTTCTTCCCCTTGTAAATCGTTCAATTTATAAACAATTGGATTTCTTGGAATTATCTGACGAATAACAAAAATTTCTGTAGTCCAGTTTTGCTTGTAACCTTTCTCAAATTGGAACTTTTGTTTGCTAATACGAACAGTATCTCCTATCTTAAGTTTTGCCGGTTTAGGTTTTTCTTTACCTAGGTCTCCGTATAAGTTTTCTAATACTTTTTTTGAGTACTTTTATTTACAGAAGCCGGTTCCATTTGTATACTTCGATGCCAAGTATGATTATAACTTTTCAGAAGATTGTCAATAACATTAATGTACTTTGTAGTATTATATTCAGTAAAATATTTCCACATTTTAGTTTTTAAGGTTCTATTGAATCTCTCGATTACGCTGGCTTTTGTTTGGTTTTGCGTTGTAAAAAATTTAACTTTTTTGTTTTTTAAATAATTTTGAACTGTTTTATTTGTAAATTCTAAACCTTTATCTGATTGAAGAGCATAAGGAGTACGCTCCATAAAAATAATTTCCAATGCAATTTGTACACTTTTTCCCGATTTATTCTTAAGAGGAATCGCCCAAGCATATTTAGAAAACACATCAATACAAGTTAATAAATATTTGTAACCTTCATTAGCTTCTGCTAGGGATTGCATATCCACTAAATCTACTTGAAACTGCCTATCTATACCACTCACTAACACACGATTCCGCTTAAAATTTTTACGAACTGGTTTATGTAGAGTATAAGAATCCCTTAATGATAACCACTTTTTAATATTCTTAGGTTTTTCTTTTAATACTCGATTTAAGGCATTTATACCCCTAAAACTAGCAGGATGATCCGGTACTCGATAACTAGCTTCCATGGTATCATAACTATAAATGCAATTTATTATACTAAACATTCAATTATATACATTTATTAATAATGAAATAATAAGACAAATATACGTTAAATATGTTTATTTTACATTTTTACACACAACTCACTTTTAATATTTTGTATAATTTCACATAAATTTACAGATTCTAAGAATTCAATAGTTACATATTCAATAAAATTTCCTGTCAAATAGGATGGAGAGGGACCACTTTTGACAGTGGTATAAAAATTTCTGATGACATCATACAGTTTTAAATCCATAACAGCTGCATTAAAATCATGCAGTGAGTTTTGATGTGATTCGTCGGATAGAGCTGGAAGCGAACTGTGGATATTCGGATACTCAGAGATGGTCTTACACACTTCAGATTGTAATATGAATAAAAGATCGAAGTACGCAATGTCGGAGTTTTGTGACGCTTTTGGTGCAGGATAGCCACTGATCATTTCAAACAGTTCTTTAATTTGAACACGAGACAGTTTCAAATCACATAGAACTGTCTTGAAAGCTTCACTTTGAATAAACAAATTTCTCCATTGTTGATTGTCTAAAGTCATAGTTCTGGAGTACCCTTGGCCGCTTGAAGTTGTATATTCCCGTTCCAATGTCACAGAATCAGTAGAAAATTTAATGAGAATTTCACTGTTTACATGATAGTCACGAATTCCGGATGTTGTTTCAGAATATACTATAATTGGATTCAGCTGAGAAGGCATATCAATAAAAAACTTCTGCAATGGATTATCTTCTTCTTCAACGGTAGATTTAGCTTTCAAACAACTACTATCAGTAAGAACACTAAACTGATGTCGGGTGAGAGTAACTCCTTCTTTCGTTGGATAGTACTTATCTCCGAACTTTTTATATCGTCGTATGTGAATTAAAGTCTTGTCCTTGAATACATTACAAGATAAAAAAATATCACCTCCCAGATGAAATGCTGGAAAGTCAGAGAAGGAAACTTGTTGATTTTGAATACTGGCCATCGTTGAGAATTAGTAAAGATTATTAAAACAAGCAGCACTCTTTATACGTAGGAAGCGTTTATTTCATTTATCATGAATTCCTATTGGTTGATACTGACTATACTTAGAACACGAGATTAAAAATAGCGCCCTCTATCAGCAAATCTTTAACGTCAGCGCCCTCTATATTTCGATAAAGATATTCGCGATTCAACATGCTAAACCGTGAATAAACAAGAAATTACATGATTTATGAGTAATAATAAATCACATCATCTGCTTTCTTATTATCATGATTATTAGTAAAATTAATTATAAATGAGTCTTTTATAGATTAATTTACAAAGATTATATCAATTCGAAGAACATATCAATTCGATCTTTTATAATCAGAATTTATAACTGATTAGTCATTAAATGTGTATAATTTAATTAAACTTGGGAAATAAATGTTATAAATCAAAGAAATTATTAATTTATAATAAAAAAAAATGAAGAAATTTGTTGTATTAATCATTTATTCTTTGTAATCAACAACCCCGTGCAACAGCATGAGGGGCGGGGGAGGGGTCTCCCTCCCCCTCAAAAGACCCCCGTACTCTTAGACGAGCTCATGACGTCACGAAGGAGGTTAAAATACCTTCCTACTCTTACACGACATCGTGACGTCACGAGGGGGAGGGGTCTCGCCCTCCCCCCCTCAAAAAACCCCCGTACTCTTACACGAGCTCATGACGTCACGGGGGGGGGAAAACAAGGGGGGAAGGCAATAATCCCGGTAATCCTGGTCGTAGAATCGGCCTTTTCCTACTACTCTCATCCCTTCTCCTTTGGTTTGTTAAGAAGTGAGTAATGACGACTACAAATGCGTGCGCGGCCTACAAATCGCCAAACTTTAATCCAGTGAGACAAAGAGATTACGGTGTCAGTCGCTTAAAAGCGATTAGAGAAGAATTCGAAAATCCTTGTTAATAAAATGGGAAAATGTGCGCACCGCGTTCGTTACAGGCCTCGAGGTCAGTCTCGTGTGCTTCAGAAGATTAAAGCGCTCGTACTTGCAGCATCTTAGTTCCACTGAACTCTTTTGAATGCTTTTCAAACATAAACTTGTCTGGAGAAAACTGGATCTTTCTTAGAAAATAGCCCCGATTTCAGTCAAATACCGAAAGTTTCTGCGCCATTGAAACGGGATTGTAAAGACAAAAAATTCCAGGTTCCGTTATTGCCTTCCGATCACTTGAAGACTGTGAAGCCCCTGCACCTTGACTTCGGTTCAATAGTTCGTGGGTTTGAATCTCACATCAGGTTTTGATGTTTGTAGTGGTTAGAAATCCATTTTAAGTTTAAGTTATAGTCTAATAACAATTTTTAAAATAACGAGCTAGAAGGACTGGGCGTAGCGATGTTCATAAACACAAACCAAACAATGTCTTACGAATCCCCAAAGCTGAAAGTCAAGTGGCCCAGATAGCCAAGGATATGAACCTCTCGTCTAATTGATCTTTCTCTGAAATTTTCATTCAGAGAACTGATGACAAAATGGTACCCTAATAAGTTTTGATCCCCCTCAACTTCTGGTCAAATTGAAAAAAACATTGCCTAAAATAAAAGATTGAACGAATGTGTCAATGGATTCCAAGCTTGGCCAAACACAAAGAGCGTACAGGTTACAAAAGATGGCAACAATGATGGGCGTACAGGCAACAAAAGTTGGTAATAATGAAGTGCGTACATGCTACAAAAGACGGCAACAATGATGCGCGTACAGGTTACAAAAGATGTCAAGAATGATACGCGTACAGGCTACAAAAGATGTCAACAATGATGAGAGTATAGGCTACAAAAGATGTCAACAATGATGCGCGTACAGGCTACAAAAGTTGATAACAATGAAGCGCATACATGCTACAAAAGACGGTAATAATGATGCTCGTACAGGTTACAAAAGATGGCAACAATGATGCGCGTACAGGCTACAAAAGATGGTAACAAAGATGCGCGTATAGGCTACAAAAGATGCGCATACATGCTACAAAAGATGGCAACACTGATGCGCGTACAGGTTACAAAATATGGTAACAATGATGTGCGTACAGGCTACTAAAGATGTCAACAATGATGTGCGTACAACAACAATATGGCAACAATGATGCGCGTAAAGTGACAGCAAAAGAAAATCATAAAATTTATTACACGGGCAAACGATACATACAATAGGAATAATATCAAATACGAAAAAGAAATTTACATCTGCGTTTACTATGACTGAAAATGTATGAGTTATTTATTGTATAAAATTGCGAAGTGTGTTTACATTTTCATCCCTTTATGAATCATTCTACATCAAAGTGTGTCAAGTACATTATCCTCTTTTTCTCGTACTATTCAGAGGCTGTGCTTACTTTTTATTCCGCAAGAGGGGGCGAAGAGTTACCATGCGGAGTGTATCAGAGAAGGGAGAGCTTTTCGAGTTCGAAGGTGAGGAGCAAAAAAGGTGCGCGTGGCGTGACGATCTGGTTGCGGTCCAGCGGTGCGCTTCCGTCCTGTCACCGAGCCAGAAACTTCCTGAATTTCAATCCGGGGCACGTGACCCCGCTGTCACGCTAGCATCGAACCAGTGTCACGGTGGCGGCACTCTTCGGGTAGATTAGTGATCCATCGGTGACCAAAGCAATTCTTGAGAATCGTTCCAGAAGATTCCCTTCGACAGTCGCTGGTTTTGAGTGTGCACAACTCATCGTATTTGAGACATTTATTTAATTATTAAATAAGTTTTATTTCGTACCAGTTTTACTAAAGTTAAAAAGAAAAATATCTGATTACTCTTTTCTCTACTTACGTTTAAAACACTTTCTTTGTAACTCAATTTGGAAAAGACAAAATTACTGTGATAAACTATTTTTTTAAAATGCTGATTTTGAGATGAAATGAAGAATTCAAACAAACAAAAAGCAGTCCGCTTTTCTTTTTACTTCAAAAATTTAATGTTTACCTCCATATTTAAGTTACATTTTTTCATATCTTTTAAAAATGTCTTCTTATGCACTTTTTTTTATTTAAAAACATTTTTTATTTCAAATAAATTTTATTTAAAATTTCGGAGTGAAATTATTTTTAAAAAAATAATTACTTTTCATCAATGAAATAAATTTATAAAAATGTGGTATAAAATATTTAAATGAGGGATTTCGCTTTTAGAATTATTTCAAGAAAATATGATTTACTTTTCTCTACATACAGCACATAAAATAATAATTTTTTTACAATTTATTATTATTATAAATGATAATAAAATAACTACCTATTTTCTATAATCATTGCTAGTAATTCATCCTAATTGTATAGTCTATCATAATATGGGATAGCCGAGCTGGCAGCCGAATGGTTAGCGCTCTTGCCTTCGGTTCAACAGCTCGTGGGTTCGAATCCCACCTTGGGCATGGATGTTTGTAGTGGTTCGGATTCCACTTTAAGCCGTAAGTCCCGGTCTAATTAGCCCTCGTGTGCAAAAAATGACCGTTGAGCGACAAACAAACCAAACCATAATATGGGATAGTAAAAACAAAATATTAAATAATTTATTTATATTAAAAATGAAATAATTCTCTATCTTTTTGTAAAATAAATATTTGTTATAAAAATGTAGATTAAAATTGCAAATTTACAGTATGGATTATCATATGAATAAAAGTGTCCAAGGTATTAGTGCGTTTGTATACATACACACACAACACACACACACACACACACACACACACACACACACACACACACACACACACACACACACACACACACACACACATATATATATATATATATATATATATATATATATATATGCATGCATGCATACATACATACATATATACATAAACATGTATTCAAATAGTATAAACACATATACAATGATCATATATAATATAAACACAGAAAATATTGCGAATGTTGTTGTTGTCGTGTGTCAGCCAGGCTGGCAATATGGGATGCGCTGCTCCACTCTTCTAATTGAACCATATTTTGGTGTGGAGTCCGACTTCCTCAGTACACACATGCTATACGTACCCGTTTATAGGGTAGGCAACCATTTATACAAGGAAAGGACAAAGACAAGAGAGATAGAGAGAGAAAGTACATCCATGCCCGAACCGGGATTCGAGCCCAGGACCTCCCTATCCGCAGTCAGACACGCTGACCATTAGACAAGTTGGGCGGCAATATTGAGAATAAATAATATATTTACGTGACTCTCCATTTCTCCAACCTTTTATTTTTATTTTGTATCTAAACTTAAGGACACCAGCCAAGAGTAAGAAAATTCCTGACATCTGTGTCCATCTTTAAGAACGCGATATTTGTGCTGTAACATAATTTATTCCTTATTGCACCTTGAGCATAACTGCTTTCCAGAATCGGCACTGAAACGCCCTCTTGCGGCCTCCAGCAGTTCCGGCGCAGCTCTCAAAATTCAAAAGACGCGTTCACAAAAGGAATCCATGATCTTCTTCATAAACTGCTGCAAAAAATTATTTATGATATTCAATGCGTCAAGATGCATTTACTCAATGCAGTAAATGCATTATAGTTTTAAAACTATTAAATTACTCGACACAGCAAAATCTCTATAGAAATGAGCATTTATTTTTAAAGTGATCAATTTAGATCTGCAAAACTGTCTTAAAATCGTGTTCCGCAGCTTTGTGTAATTTGCTTCCCCTTACTGTAACCCGAGAGGTCACTCGTGGTCATTTGGGAAGAATATCTCAAGATTTTGGTGCTTTCGAGGCTGCTGATAGGGAGTTCATGGGATATCTCTGATGATGAGGAAAGCGCCTCTGAGACCCCAAATAACGATTAATTGCGGTGCACTTGTTTCGAAAGAGAAACTCTTACGAACGAAGATGACGGACTAAATATGATTTTAAACCCTGATATTCATCGATCAGCATTTTCTTTTCTCCTTTAGAGTGTATTGTACATAATTAAGTTTTTAATTTCTATTATATTATTTTTCTCATGTCATCTATAACTTTCTTTTGTATCATGCACTGTTTAAGATCTTGGTCACTTTTCTTAGAAAGAGAGACGAAAATGTTTCGGCACCCATAGCGAATGAAATAAAGAAAAGAAAATATGAATCTTCGATATGATCAACATTCACCACTAGTGCATGTTGAATGTATGGGCATTTGTCGATGTCATACAGAAATAAGGGTATTTAGCAAATATTTCAGACATACACACCAAGCCACTGTGTGGATGTTTATAATCACCGTTGAAATTCGACATTCACTAGATTTCTGTCTTTCACTGTAACGACACACATATACACATATTATATACTACATATATACACACATATATTGCACACACACAATTAATTATATTATATATTTTATATACTTGCTTTATACAAACATTTTTAAATAATAAATTTGGAACATTAAATCCTATTAAGTTTCTTCTTCGCCTCCCATTTCATGATATTAAATTTTATTTAAATTTTAATTATTATAGATTATATTTAAAAGCGCAAGAGAGTTCCATTCTTCAAGTTTAACTCTATTAGCCTACTAGTATTCAGTTCCGGAGTTTTGTGTACATAGGCCATTAAATCTGTTGATTGAGGCCGATATAATTAATTGCCATTTCTGTAAAGTGGTAGCTGTAATTTAAAAATGAATATATAAGCGTAGGGGAGATTTACGACACATATCCAAGAAAATATCATTTCTCGAATTGATACGATACAGGAATTGATGGGACCAAGGATAGGATAAAGTATACCGAATTTAACTTGACATCTTATATGTTCTATATAATTGGAGTTTATGCCATAACCTCAAGATTTTCAAGACCATTCATACCATGTGGTAGTTAAAAACTCTCAACTGAGAATGGCAAATTTCGAATATTATTTCAAAAGTGGATAGTTTTGGGAAATCATTATCAACCCATAGCTTTGATCGAATTAATTCTCATGTGCAAAATGTGATCGTGGATGGAGAAACAAAATGATTTTTAACTAATGATTAATAGAATACGAATGGAATTTCTTTTTAAATCCAATATAATCAGAAAGAAAGGGAAACATTATTTGCACTACTGGCATTGAATTTATTGTCCAGTGATGCATGTCATCCCCTGAGCTATGTCAAATGAGTACTATAGCTCAGAGCCAACCTATAACCCAAACAGCGGTTTATATGAGCGATAGTATGTAAGAAAATTAAGAGTGTGAAACACATTTCAGGCCTTTTAAGGGGAGAAAGTGACATTCGTTGGTAATGATGGATTCTTTAATCGGATCTTTTTCTTTAAGAGTTCCTAAATGAAAGCGATTCCTAGTGTGACGATTGCTTAACCTTTTGGCACCCAAGTCGTTTTGTGGCAACCAGAGCGATGGATCTGCAACAATGCTCGCATTGTTTGAGCTATCCCTTCCTTTATCATTGTGCGAAATTCATTTACTTTATGAGTGCTGTAGGATAGCTTCAGCCATCGGTGACGCAATGTCTCATCTTCCGAGCGAGATAACAATAACAACTGCCCTTTTCTTTTCGTTCCTATTCTTTCTTTTAGATGCGATCTTAGAAATTAATACTTAAACGAAGCTGTTGTTGAATAACTTACCATGGTTTTCTTACTTATTGAAATGATGTTAAACTGTATTCTTTCATATCAAAGCTAGTATTGTCACATGTCTTGAGAGGATTTTAAATGATTGTGATCATGATTGGCTCTGCTAAAGAAAATGTTTTGATTAACATAAAAGGAAATGTTTTCTCATACTTTAAAAGATCTAACAATGACTGGTGATAAGCAATGCTATCACAAACACAGCACATGTCTAGAGCACCTGTGTGAAAACCTGGAAAGCCATTGAAACTGTTGATATTGCTTGTTAGTTGATAAAATGCATGTGTTTTCCATTGGCAAACAGCCAAACCTGCATAGGAATATATTTTGATTATCAACTATTGTACAAAATTCTTTTCATGATGCAATTAAATTTCTTGAAAAAAAGTCCACTATATGGTGCCAAAATGTATCTGAATATGGCCAATTTGACCTACTTTGAAGGCAAGTAATGCATTGCTTAATAGCTCTAGATTGTAGTGGAAATTACTAGAATACACGCTGTTTTCTTCAAAGATTATCACATAGAGCTAGCCTATTACGTATTACGAAAAATAACAGAAAACACCTTTTCCGAAGAATGGACGTTAATAAAGCAACAGCAATGTAATTATTCACGATTCAAAGAGCCAAAAATAAGATACCGGTGCAGAATACCACTCTCCAAGATGAAGATAGATAAGATTTAATTTTCAAATTGAAGGCTTCGCAAGGCTGGGGACTTGAAGCTTCTTCACCTTAAGATCACATTTTCTTCAGTGCATTGAAGAATCTTGGATGGTGACGTTACAATGAAGCAATCCGGAATTTCCTCAAATGCGGCATCCAAATAACAGACTGGTGCATAAAATGGTCTGTTTTAATCGAAAGATGACAGCTATTTTTTTTATCAGAAGGATTGCTTAATCTACCGGTGTTACGATGAAATTTAGGCTTTTATTCAAGTGTGGTTGGAAACAATCATATTGCGATAAATTTCATACCAAAAGTTGCAATTCTTTATCAAATCGAAAAAATGTAGCAGTTATTAATTTGTTCTCTACAGTTCAAAGATTTTCAATTATCTTTGAGCATTTGATTGATCGAATTGCACTTAAATTTATTTAAATTTTATTGAAAGATAAAATAAATCAAGAAAAAAAGTCAAAACCAAGTTTTTATATACGGACTTAAACTAATTAATTTATTTGGATACAATTCAATCAATCAAATTTAAATATTTTTTTCCAATGGCGGGCACAAGAGGGTTGAACACTATGCCACAACAAGACCAGAGACTGCTACTCATCTGTCGTTACCCAGCGGGCACCTGTGAACCAAGTCATGGAGGCGAGTAGCGTTACCAGCGCCATACCACCACAAACCCGTTTATAGGGCGGGCCACATTCATACAACATCACAGAAGAAAGGACAGAGAGAACAGAGAAGGAAAGAAACATCCATTCCTGAAACCGGGATTCGAACCCGGGACCAACAGCTCAGGAGTCAGGAACGCTAACCACTCAGTTAATCAGTCGGCTCCAATTTAAATATTTGATTGATTAAAGTGCATTGAAATTGATTTAAATTTCTTCTACTTGACAATGAATCAAGAAAACTTTCATAATTCATTTTTTTATTAGATATGTATATTTAGACAAATTAAATAGTAGAGAAATAATGTATTGTTAATATTTAAAATTGAAATACAACCAAGGAACCATTTTAGTTTTATTATTTTCAATTAATTTCCCTTTACAAAATGAAGAAATATTAGTTTTAAGAATCAATTTTTGTTTTCAAAACATCAGAACTCAATAAAAATTAAAGTAAAAGTTTCAAATTTATTATCTTCTACATGCTCTCTTTGATCTTTACTAAATTCTAATAGAAGGGTTTTATCATATCAAAATGCTGTATTTTACAATATAATAATGAGCGCCAACTCTAACTTCATAAGCCGATAATTACCATATATTAGGGCTCCTTTCATCAAGATTACACTGTCGAGCAGCACAAACGAAGCGTGAAGTCAATGCTACCGATCGTGTGCAATCACAACGACCGTTAACTTTCAGATATCGTATTCATTATGGTTTAAAGTGAAGTGGATTTCATTTTGACAACTCCATTGTTCGGCCGTTGGTGCTTGCAGTGTCCGATCATAGTATCAAGGGCTATGGAGGAAGTGCGTCAGTCGCCAATATAACCTTCACCCGCCAATGAATCTTCTCGGTCAAACAAATAGAATGAAGCTGCTTGTATATTCTGGGCGAGATTTTACTTTATTTCCCTTCCGCATGCAAAGTCTGGTGCCATATTAGTATGACAGCCACCCTTATTTTTGAGACGAAGGACAGCCGACGTCTTTGTTGTTGGTCAGGTGATATAGAAAGATGGAAATATTTTTAATTTCATAAGCCACGTGAATTCCGGTTTTTAATCTCTCGAGTTCGTAACTTGTGCGGAAGGAAGTATATCCGTATGACAGTGCTTTTCTTTCAAGTGTCTCCTTGATGTCACCCAATAGCATCTGCGATAACCGGATGTTCGCAAATCTAAATGACTGCAAATTCTTTCTTTAAAGGATGTACCAAGAATAAAAATTCGGAATTGCCACAAAATGATTGGCTGGTGGCAGATGATTGGAGAATGGCTGAAGGATATGAATCTCTACAATCGGTACAACTAGTTACTTATTACTGTGTCTTCAATCAAAAAGTCCAAGGTTAGATCCCAGCCGTTGTTGAACTGCGGGAGATGGATGTTGCGCATCCTTCTTCTGCTTCTGGGTTTCATTCTTTTTGATGCGGAAATATGGCCCACTATCTATAAAAGGATTACGCAATAGATGCCATAACAGCTTCCTTTGACAGTTAGGATGTCCAACACGCGGTATCCACCGGTGAAGAAATTGGAAGCAGCACTTGCTGAAAGAAATCATGGGGAGATACAGTAATCATTCCAACAACATAATGTTGTTCATATATCCATCTCGAGTAGGTTTCCGGGAAAATGGGGATATGAGAAGCCATGTTACATTAACCCTTTGATTACATTGGACATATCATAAGGTCATGCATACCATGAATCCGTTTTGTTTATTTGCTGTCTTAAGCTATTTCATTATCATACAGAAATATGCAGTAGTGAGCAACAGGAAGTTAATAAACTATTGCGTTACAATAAATAAAATCCATTATTTTTACGTAACCTTAAACCTAGTTTCAAATTTCAGAACATATAGAAATGTCAGCCAAGTTGGCTGACATTTCCTGAGGTGCTCTCCGATACGAATCACGAATGCGTCATCAATGAAAGTGCGGAAATTTAGAATGGAGGCAAATGAGACGCCAGCTTATATTTACACTGCGTTGGAAATTCAGCTGTGCGAACTTGTTTTATTTCATGTACAATTCTAAAACTTGTGCAAATAGTGTGCTGCCAATCTTTCCTTTTCTTAATCGGAATGACTTATTGTTAGCTCTTCCCGCTTCATTTACGTTCTCTACGCCATTAATTTAATTTTCTGTCAAACAATGTTGCCAATTACCATATCAGTGTCGGGTATTACTTTAACTCCAACAAAGAAATATCACTTCAAATATAGTTTAGTTTTCGGTAAGGAATTAAATGCCTATTTTTAAGTGTTTCCAAAATTATATAGGACACCATTCGAAAATCTCTTAAAATTGCTTATTGAGCTTCTACTTTCACTTCATATTTTATTTTAAAAAATAAATTTTCTTTTTATAAATTAAAAAAAAAGTTATGTACATTGCTATTTTTTCTAAGCTTATTCAACCTGCTCAGTAATAGAGTGCCTTCCTCCTGTCACGAGGGAATACAGTGTTTGGTTTTTAACAATGAGCTCGAATGTGAAATCTTTCACAAGTGGCGATCGGTCCAGAGTTTTGTTCTAAGCGTTGGCATTTGAACAGATGAAAGCAGATGAGTGTCCTCATGTGCTTGTGTCAGCTGATGTGACATCCAGGGGTTGAATTGATGCGACCGATGGACTTAGCACTAGCTTCTTAGAGGCCAGCTAGTGCTTCAAAACTTCCACAAGATCCACTCTCAGACGGGCTTCATCAACATTAGTAGGCAGACCAGAGCACTCAGCTTCTTGATTGTTGTTGTTGTTGCACAACACAGCATGCTTCCCTGTACCTAGCCTTAAGTTGGGCTCTAACAGTTGGAGGGAGCAGCCGAGTGGAGTCATTGTGATTTTGAAGCAAGGACCAAGCAGAAGACCCCAATTCTTAGCTTGTCACCCCTAAAGGTTTCATTTCCGTTGGAGGACATAGTGACGACTACCAGTTTTAGCGTGGCCCAGCCGCCTTTAATGAATACGACTGATCTTCTGTTAAGCCTGGATTCGAAATCACTGCCTTCCGATAATGATAACTACGCCCTAACCAACCAGGTCACTGCGTCACTGCACCCACATAGCAGAACACCGCTCTTTGAAGCTTTGGGTTCGATTCCAGTGACAGTTGGACAACGAAAGACGGATGTTGCGCTTCTGCATCCATGGTGGCTGGGGATGGTTGCTTGGGAGTTTTCCAGGTTTCATCCTTTGCGATACGTGAATAGGGCGCACTATCGATGAAAAGTCTTAACGGAAGCCAATTATGTAATGAACTAAAATGCTTTACAGCAACATTTGGCATATGGTTGTCCATAACATGGTGTCAAAAATTTATTATTCAGATAAATTTTTTAGTTTTTTTTCATAAATTCTAATATTATTAAATTTATATCCACATTTTAATGACTGGAGAAGAAACAAGCAAAATTCGAATAATTTTTATGCATGAAATATTTACATCTTTCCATTTCGTAATTCGTTAAAATATATGCTAGAATAAAATAAATGTGTACAAGATTCATTAAAGAGGTGGAAGGTTCATCAGATCTGAAACACATAGTCGTTGAGCAGGTCTTTTTGTGTCAAAAATTCTAGGGTCGAATTTCCATCTGTCGATGAGGAATTTAAATAAATATGAATGACAGCTTAAATGAGAAAGTTATTTCTCGTGCGGCTCACATTAATGTAGCTGTGTTCATGTTGCTAGAAATAACCTGTTGTTGTTATTGCACCAGGATACTTCCCTTTACCTAACCTTGAGATGGACTTTACCAGAATAGAAATAACCAGTCTCAGTAAAATCTTGGATCTTGGATCTAATATGTTTTACGAAGTGTCGGCCTGCGTAGCAGGCACTTTACTTCTTCATCTGTAGTAGCTCCAAGAAGAGAAAAACATGTCTTTACTCACGGAGAGCGCTAGCCTGACTGCGTGTAATAGCCAATCAGCTATGAGTGTTTCATAACTGGGTGTGGTTACCAGAAATGAGCATTTTCAATGTAGAAAGAGAACATAGATACAAGTTTTCATGATAATATTTAGAGTTCAAATTGAGAAAATCTGGGATAAATAATTCCGGTTAATAATAAAAGCAGACAAAAATATATACACTATTTACATTTATCTCTTTCCTTAAGAAAATATCTCGCTATTGGTCTATATTTGATGTCTTCCTCAAGATATTGATATTTAAAAATTTCGTTGAAGTTTGCTGCTTCGCCGTTCTGAGCTTTTTCTTAAAATTTATTATTTAATTTTCTTATATGTTCGGCTAGATCGTTTATTTTTAAACCTTTAGCTATATTTTTATTTCTGATAAAGTATGGGGCGTTTGTAATTTTTCTTAATATCTTGTAAGGAAAACTATTAATTTTCCTTTTGTCCATTTTGTTGTTAAAGTTCCATACTGGGGATGCATATGTTATAATTGGTCTTATCATTGAAATGTATATTATAAGTCTTTTAAATTTGAGCGAAAGGTTTGATTTTTCACCTGTAATTGCTTTTAAACACCCATAAGCTTGTGTGGCCTTAGTGATCACATTGTTTATATGTTTTGTCCATTTCAAGTCACTCGTTAATGTAATTCCCAGATATTTATCAGAGCACACTTTTGGCATTTCTCTGCCAAATAAGATTAGACCATTTTTATTCCGATGTTTGAATTTATTTCTCCTATTTCTTTTAAACAGAATCAGTTGAGATTTTTCTGAATTTATTTTAATTCTCAAATAGTTGCACCAGTTTTCTATATTAGTGAGTGAAGATTGTAGTTTTTGTATTGCATAATTAGGGTTACTTGATTCAGCCAAAATGGCCGTGTCATCAGCATAAAAAGCAATTTCTTTGTTTCATCCATGGGGAAGTCATATGTCTCAGTAAAAATATTACAAATACCTCATATAACTTACTACAAACATAATGTTCGGTGGTAACCTGGAGGAGAAAGTGCAAAACCTCTTGCAACTGGAAGATTGCGAGTTCGATGCTTGTCGCAACTGAAGTTCAATGTGATTCCGTTGGTTTGTTTTGTATTGGGGACGTGTGTGCCAACTCACAAATTTAAAATGCATGTTTTTTTTTTGTAAGTCTGGATTACCTTTATGTGAATCCATCGAGTTTTATAATAACATATTCCTTTCCAAATTTTAATTGCCCATCAGTTAAAGGACAATTAACTGGTGGGAAATTAAAATTTTGAGGATTATTGCCTCAGAAACGCGTCCCTGGTGGAATCATAACCCGATCATCAGAGAGACGTCTTTTCCTAACTCAAGAGGACAACATCGAAAGAAATTCAGTGAGAAATAAACTGAAAGTGCTTTCATATTTTTAAAAAAAATGATTGAAATGTGCCACCCACTGCGGTTCGACGCCGTTATTAAGGGAAGAAAAAAGTCAAGACAAGCTTTGCTTCCCACGTTCAACTTTGATACATTTTTAAAATATCTCATAACTGTAAGTATAGCATTAAAACAATCTAATTAAAAAGAAAATGACACTTAAACGTGGGAGTTATCTTCTTCGAGAATCGTTACAGTATCACACATCACTTCTTTTTCATACGTCATTTATTTCGCAATGAAGGAGGATAAAGTGGTAACGAATCGTCTGAAACTCATCTTTTTCACACGCATGGTAAGAGCTCATCAGCACAAAACGATGAGCTGCTTAACTTCTCCTCCGAAAGCGCACAATTAAAATGGATTGATTAGCAACTTCGTCTTCGCTGCACAATGAATCTTCGAGGAAGAATGCAGTCACTTTGCAATCAAATCACTTCGGTGTTCTCAGAGACAAACTGGCTACACCTAAAGCTGTTTCAAAACAGTTAAGTGTCCTTGTGACAATCTTGTTCTTTGCAACTGACAAATTATGGGGTGTTTCCTGCGCCTATCCCAGAATTAGGGACCACCACATATGTGGAAGCAGCTGGTTTGCAGTCTCATAATCATTCAAAAACTGGAACCAGGCTCCAATACTTGACCTTCCAGACCTAAAAGTATCATTTCATTTGGAGAATATTTATTATCACCTCCATCCCTCACAATCTTTAATAAATAAGATGGATCTTCTTTTAAGTGGGGATGGTTGGTTGGGTCTTTAAAGGGCGCCATCGTGAAGTGGGGAAACAAACATTTTTTTCCGATAATGAATACGACGCCAAGCCTCAATACGAACATTGGTAGCATTTTTCCTATTATTTGTTCTTTTAAGGGCTTTCAAGAGAACCCTAAGCAATATATTTTAAAGCTTATGATTTGATATTGTATCCATCTGCGCATTTTAAATATTTAATGAGCTAACACGCTTTTTGTATTTTATGACTTAACCACTTTTTTTTTTGAGAATGACCATAAAAAAACAATATCGTCGTATCACTCCAATTTTTTGTTTTAGATAAAATGGACTATTTTCGACTTTAAAATGTACCTTAATTACCAAAATATATATTAAAGTGAATTATGGCTATGTAAATCATATTGCAAAATAACTCAAAAGTTCATCCTATGAGATTTTTTCGCATTCTTATGAAATGGCTGAAAAAGAAACATTATAATTTTAGTATTCTTAACATAAAAAAAGGCTAGATTTTGATAAACGGCCATAGATGTTGGAATTTGTTGATGTATTACATTAATCACCATTGACAAGAATTCAATGACGATTTATAAAATTAGCAATTAATTTCATTGAGTGGATTTACTCATGATATATTATCCGCGCAGTTAAACACAATTTCCTTGATAACTGATAGTCCCACTGTCTTTTAAAAGGTCTACCGTATCGAGAAAGCTATCACAATAATACAAATTATGCACTTACCCATAATTTTGTGGCATTGTTCCAGAGTCAAAGCCCTTACTAGTCAACATTGTTTTTCTAAATTTCTACGCTTGAACTTATCACTGAGGTCTCAATTCAGATTTATTTCCCATTATTGTTTTGTTAATGAAGCAAAATGGTGATGTTGGTGACATATTTTACTGTAAAAATCTCTCAAATATGAGAAAATCAATCACAAGAATCTCAAACATATTTTCAAGGTGCTAGAATCAACAATAAGTTTTGTTCTCTTGTTCATTTAATATTTATTCCTTAAGCAAGATCTTTTTATGTTTTACTTTACTTTTTTTATTTATTTAAAAAATGTCTTTTTAAGATAAATATTTTCAGAATATGTCCTTTTCAAGAAATTAACTTTAAAAAAAAAAAAAAAAAAAAAAAAAAAACTCAATTGTTCAATCTGTTGGTAGGGGAAATCGTACATCGTAAAAAATTTGTCTCATATCTTAAAAAAAGATACAGAAAATGCTTTCAGATGACCAATTCAGAAGTGATTGTCCATGCTTACCATGTGAATTTTCAATTTCACTCTTTGATTTACAGCGTTCAAAAAGCTTTGATTGGAAGGCGAGTGTGGGCATGATCAAGTCTGATTGTCTAGCATTGTTTTTTGAAGCGAAACACCACGAGAACCTCTTTCCTGTGATTCATACGCGATAACATTCCAATCTCTTTTTCTTACTAATTGTTCCGGATGAATTTCAATTCGGTTTCTTACCTTAACTGGGTCAGAACTGCTTTTTCGCTTTCAGCTCCGTTCTCGCTTTTACTTATTGATTTTTTTTTTTGCACTTTTCCTCAGCTCCTCACTTCACTTTACTTCGCAGATCGATCAGAAAAGGAAATTTAATAGTCCGTGCAAATCGCTCTTCTGTGGCGTACGTCTAGGGCATCGTTTCTGAAGCCTTATGTAATGTTATTCTCCAATAAATGGATGAAATTTATTTCTATTTTTCAGTTTATTTTATAATATCTTTGTTTTTATTCTTTTTCGCATTAGTTTAGAAATTGTGCGAAAATGGCGTATTCTAAATATTATTTGCCATAGTTATGACTGCAACTTACTTGTTCGATACGGAATTCTTCCTTAAAGCATTATCATTAGTATAGGTAAAAGAAACATTCGTATTTTTTCATTTTTATAGAGAATATTTACGATTAAATTATGGAAAATAATACACATTTAATACAGATAGGTGTTTTTATCTTTTCCTTTTAAGCATGACAGTGCTGAGAAATAATATAAGATACAAAATGAAAACTTTTGCATGAATATGTTTTTGGTGAAAGATGGCCATCGCATATTTGTCTACTCTTAGTCTGTAGCTGATGGCGTGAAAATATTTTCTCAGCCTAAAAGCGAATGTTTGTTTTTGAAATGCCTTAATAGGTATATCATTTATTTTAGAGTTTAGATTAGAAATTCAAATTTCTAATATTCAGTAAAAAATTTTCCAATACTATGATAAATCTGTTTGATTTATATACAGTTCTTGATGCAGAATTTTTAAGTACATCAAAGGGCATACAAAGCTTACATTTCTGCATCTGTGCTCTTTCTTCTCTATTACTCAAGTATAAATGCCGTATTTATCTGATTGCTTAGGGCGTCATTTTCATTATTATTACCATTGAGTTCGATTCCCGTGTTAACCGAAGAAGCGCCATGATCGCTAATAATGGCTGGAGCATGTATAGTAGGTCGTAATCCCAATGTCCTCCAAGTGAAATAGTACTTCCGATTGGTGGGTCCAAGTATCGGATGTCTTCTGCTTGTTACCTTCTTCCAAATTAAAAAGACGTCCAGCCACAAGCTATTAGTAGATTCCGATGTTGGACCAAATACAGAAGAATACACCAGTTACACACACTCAGGTATGTGATAACGTTATACAATGCAGTTCAGCTCTATTATTACTTCCATCGATTATTGTCTTCAAGATATCTCTTCATAGATAGTGAGCCAGATCAATATAGAACGTAAGAGAAGCTCAATAGTGATACAGCCGCAGCAACAATCTTTGTGACCTAGAAGATTTTACTATGTCACGGTGAAACCCTATGTTGAATGTGTAAAATCCCATCAACCTGAGAAAAAATGGCGATATATAATACGATTTTCCGCCAATAATAAAAGTATTGTACATGGTTGCTTCTTTAATAAACCATTTGTAATATTCAAGAATGAAGTACAGCTCTAATATTTATTTCTCTGCTTTTATATCGCAAAATATTATTTCGGAATCTATTTACTCCAGAACGAAACCCGATTGAGTATTTACAAAAATATAGAATTCTGGTACCCAAAAAGGCGACGCTACAAAATTCCACTTGAAGACAGGCATTATTGACATTGCTGTGTTAAAAATGGCGACAAATAAGTTTTCATTCGAAAACAATTAAATTAAAAGTTTCATATATTGAAGTTTTAACTTCTCTCAGATTTATTTATTGTATATGCGAAGAGTTAACAGCTATCGAATGGGGTATAATGTTTATTCTTTGTAAAATGTTATTATTTTTAGGTTTTTCCTCTAAATAACTTTTTGTTATTGTTGTTAAAAATGAAGTTAAGATACCTATCTGCCAAATTATTTTTGTAAATAAACTGTGCCACAATTTTTAAAACATACATTCCACTTTTTGTTTTAATTCTCATTAAGTTATGGACGAGGAAGAATATAAAATGAATTGGTGTCAATTTGTGCCAAATTTCCTGGTCGTAACTTACACAAATACCGACATTTCAAACAAAACACTCACGTTTTATCCATTGCTTATTTATGATAAAGCTAATTTATAATTATGATAAAGCTACTATATAAAGCTAATTTAAAGATGACCAAATTTACATAACAGTAAATTGAAAAAATTTCGATTAAACTAAGGAACTAACGATTTATGAAGGAAATGCGTTTTTCAAGTGTGTGTAATTTCAATGAAAAGTTTAAGGGAAGTAAATAATTAAATACCATTTCACAATTTTGATTAAATATTCTATTTTTTATAATATTATCTCAGATACATTAATGCAATATTAATTCGTATAGCTATAATGAGATTACATAATTATCAATGTTTTCTTAACATGTAGTAAATAAATTGTGTATATTTTCCATGGTAAATATTACAATATGGAAATTTCTCAAATGAGTCTCATTTCCTGTAATTTCCTTGTATTTACACAATGAACTTATTATCAAAGGGATGAATATTATTTACTAATGTGCTTACGCGTGTACAACATCTTACACTTAACTGGGTGATTGTGTAATTTACATTATTTTTATATTTTAAATTAAATGCAGCCAAAATTGATATTTTAAATTGATTATAGTGGTAACGATATGGAATTCAATAAATTAGATTAAAACTTCCATTTAAAATTATTAACATTTTATTCTTTTCTGTCCTTAATAATTTCTAGAGAGAGTTTTTTTCCTTATTATAATTAACTTATTTACTATTAAATGAATATTCATTCATTGTTTCTACATGCTTAGTTTCAAATTAAGCTACCCTAAATAAGTTATTTTAAAACAACAATTATGCACAAATTCCATGCATTCTTACACAGATGGTATTCCAATAAAATTACTTAAGTTTTTGAGATTCTAATGACATAATTTTCAATCTCTATCTGGTTCTGATTATAAACGCAATAAAACCTGAACACAGGTGGGGATTCACTCTGAAGGCCGATGTATTAGAAAATGCCGATATTGTAGAAAAAATGTGTTCATTAAAATTTGTTTTACACCTATTTATTGTTGTTGTTGTAACTTATCTAGCTAGGCTAGACAACCCCCCCTAAAACCAAAAAAATCTAAAATGTCTAAAAAATGTGATGGGTCCCGAAGGGCACCGTCTTTTTTAAAATTTAGGCAGGTTAAGATATGTCCAGGAGAGGCCATATTGACGGAACACCAAGGACATTCACAGCTATTTATTTATCTAGTTTTATAGTTACGGTATCTTCTCGACTAATTTTTAATAGTGACAACACAAACACATCGCAATAAAACAGCAAACTGCTAGAATTCTGATTGGAGAATAATGTTTATGACATGGGATATAAAAAGACATGGCATCTTAGAAAAAAAATTAATGATAAAAAACTAATTTTCTACTTTTAATTGACATGATTTCATTAACAACATATTTAAAAAATTTAAAATACTATGAAATCTAAGCGAGCGCGGGCAAATATCACATGACAGATGTTGGTCATTCTTATGCACCATTTTCATTCAGGCGGAAAATTTGTATTTGTGATAGCTTAAAAACATATTTAATTGTAAATTGCGTATAAAGGGCTTTATTAAATGTGGAAAAATTATTGAATCTAAAGTTTTTTTTTGAAATGAATTATAACTTTAATCTCTAACTTTTATATATTTTATTTAATATGGTACTGTTTCCTTTTTGTGATCCGTTAGAGTGATTCCTTATAATTATTGAATCTAAAGTTTTTTATGAAATGAATTATAACTTTAATCCCTAAGTTTCATATATTTTATTTAATATGGTACTGTTTCTTTTTTGTGATCCATTAGAGTGATTCTTTATAATTATTGAATCTAAAATTTTTATGAAATGAATTATAACTTTAATCCCTAACTTTTATCTATTTTATTTAATATGGTACTGCTTCTGTTTTGTGATTCGTTAGAGTGATTCCTTGTAATTATTGAATCTAATGTTTATATGAAATGAATTATAACTTTAATCCCTAACTTTTATCTATTTTATTTAATATGGTGCTGTTTCTTTTTTGTGATTCGTTAGAGTGATTCCTTATAATTATTGAATCTAAAGTTTTTTATGAAATGAATTATAACTTTAATCCGTAACTTTTATCTATTTTATTTAATATGGTACTGTTTCCTTTTTGTGATCCGTTAGAGTGATTCCTTATAATTATTGAATCTAAAGTTTTTTATGAAATTAATTATAACTTTAATCCCTAAGTTTCATATATTTTATTTAATATGGTGCTGTTTCTTTTTTGTGATTCGTTAGAGTGATTCCTTATAATTATTGAATCTAAAGTTTTTTATGAAATGAATTATAACTTTAATCCGTAACTTTTATCTATTTTATTTAATATGGTACTGTTTCCTTTTTGTGATCCGTTAGAGTGATTCCTTATAATTATTGAATCTAAAGTTTTTTATGAAATGAATTATAACTTTAATCCCTAACTTTTATCTATTTTATTTAATATGGTACTGTTTCCTTTTTGTGATCCGTTAGAGTGATTCCTTATAATTATTGAATCTAAAGTTTTTTATGAAATGAATTATAACTTTAATCCCTAAGTTTCATATATTTTATTTAATATGGTACTGTTTCTTTTTTGTGATCCATTAGAGTGATTCTTTATAATTATTGAATCTAAAATTTTTATGAAATGAATTATAACTTTAATCCCTAACTTTTATCTATTTTATTTAATATGGTACTGCTTCTGTTTTGTGATTCGTTAGAGTGATTCCTTGTAATTATTGAATCTAATGTTTATATGAAATGAATTATAACTTTAATCCCTAACTTTTATCTATTTTATTTCATATGGTGCTGTTTCTTTTTTGTGGTTCGTTAGAGTGATTCCTTATAATTATTGAATCTAAAGTTTTTTATGAAATGAATTATAACTTTCATCCCTAACTTTTATGTATTTTATTTAATATGGTACTGTTTCTTTTTTGTGATCCCTTAGGGTGATTCTTTATAATTTATGCAGCTGTCGAAGATACGATTCGAAAAAGGTATTCGAAGGACAGACGGCATAGCAATAAGGAAGTGAGCAATTCAGATGGAAAATGTCAATTTTCATATTTGCTTAACAAATTCTGGATCGTGGTTAGTGAATCATTTGCCCAATTCGACTCTAAGCATTGACACCCACCACTTGGTCAAGTTTTCAGCTTTATTTTAGTCAACTAAAAATATCTTAGGAAAAATTAGTTTTCTGAATATTTTTCAATGATGATAAAAAATTTATTACTGTGATAGAAAATATGTAATTCATAATTACCTATCTAAACTGCATATTGAGTGACGGTTTTCTAGATTTTATTAGGAAACTCAGAAATGATTGGGAAAAAATTGTTTTTTTAAAGAAGAGACAAAGAAATTTTTTGATACATTGAAAAACGTTGAATCCGCGATGGTAAATGTATAACAATCAAAGCAAAGGGCGATATCTAATCACTCAACAAAAAATCTCAGGGGGCAACGAAAAACGTCAACAAACACCAAATCAATAAAAAAAGCAGTCCATAACCGAGCTCCATAGCAACGTCTTCTGTTGTCCGGCCCCATCCGTCGAACCTTCAAACTGCGGCGACCTTCACGCAGCCTGTATGAATAAATTACCGCTTCCAGCTTATTTTCGTCATTCGATTTCATCCTATTGCCCTTTGCCAGCATAATCAATAACAACTTCTGATTGTAGTTTCATACGGTGATGATCATTACACGGCATATTTGAGTACGCCTGACTCATTTTACTATGAAAGAAAGAAAATAGAGCATTATAATTTAAATTATTAAGGAAGAAAATTGCGATTTTGGGTGAAAGGATTTTTACCAAAATTAGAGCTTATTACAATTATAGTGATACTGTCACGCAGTTGAGAAAAACGGAATCAGTTAATGCATTCTTGAGTTAAATTAATTTGGGCTTAGTGGTAGGACTGTTTTTTTACTAGAGAAGTCTTGGGTTGTACGGTGGCCTGGTCAAATCCCAACCCAACCCAAAATCCGTCGAGTTCGCTCATAAAGTACGTTCAATAAAGATTGGTCTTAATGAACTCCTTGTGAAAAGATTCATCTGGGTGTGGGAAGTCAAGTATTGAGGACCTCCTGCTTGGTTCCTGCTTCTGAACTACGAAGATTATCACTCGGTTGATTCTATATAACTGGCAGAGGTCAGATCAGGGTTAAGCACAAGACAGTATGCTCAACAAGAGAAGACATCACGTTCTTTCTCAGTCTCTTATTTTGAATAAAGAACAATTCCATTCTGCAGACACATCTGCTTGGGTTGAAGGCTTGAAAGTTTTCCCTACCTTGACAATAAGTGAATATACCACTTTCCATCAAAAGTCCTCTCCTAATTTCAATATTTACAGCGGCCCTCGTCTCTTAGACTAACCGTAATAAAATCTCGAATTATTTGGTTATAATTTGATTACGTAAAACATGCATTCAATAATTTTAGTATATAATTTTTTCTTGATATAATTACATTGAATAAATACATTTATTAACAAGAGAGACACATTTTATGTTTTATGTCCTTTTTATACTCTTAACTATGTGTTATATTGGTATTTCGATAAATTTCAATCTAGAGGGAAAAGCAACTTAGTTTTTCATTTTGAATGATTATGTGTCAATTTAAAATGCATAATTTCCGAACTTTATTACAAATTCAAAATTATACTTAAAGTGTAAACGTTAATTTGAATTATGTTCCTAGAAGTGAATCAAGTATACATGAGTGAACTGAGAATGCTCAATGTACGTCATGCATTTAATGTATCGGAAAACGCATCAAATAATCAAAATGAAATAGTTAACCTTAACAGTGCACAAGAAAATTTCCTTCATTGAGAAGGTAAATTTCTTTTGTGCAATATCCGTTTCGGAAAACATCGTAATCTGACCAAATTTTGTTAAAAGTGGGTTATTGAATTAAAAACATCTTTAACTACGTGTCCTCTGTAAAAAATAGGATCTATTTACAAAATGGTCTCTGTAAATATTGAACTACTTCCTGCATGCCGTCTAACGAAAGCACATAAAAAATTATTTTTATTGGCGACAAGTTCATCACGGTTTCATCACTGTGACCCGATTCCGATAAGTTTCTCAGAAATCGAGGTGAATGCCAGCACAAAAAAAAAAAACAAGCGCCATTCGAAAGTAATTGTCTTGTAGCTAAATTAACTTTTTTCCAAATCATTCTCTTTTCAACAAGAAGATTTTAAGGGATTGGGGACATACGTAATTTCTTTTATCTTAAATTTTGAGACGACGTTGCTTCTTTTGAAACGCTTTTTATTCACCCAAAGAATTAGCATGTTTTCCGAGATGGCTGCTGGTGCGTTTGTTGTGATAATTATAGTGTCGCCAGATTTTTCAACAATGGAAAATCATTCTCTGATCTCTTACTTATAGGATTCCGTGTTAGGTTAAGATTATTTCATCTTTAAAACAAAAGATCTCTTCTTAATTGCGAAATATTTATTATGATCATTTTTTTATCAAGCTACTAACAAAGAGGAATGTCCTAGCTAGTAGAATACTACGGTATCTCTTCCAGTAGTGTTTCATTTGTATTTGATTTCTTTGCAAAGCTCGCGACAGTATTAACAAATTTATAAATATTTCGTGTATTTTTCTTCCTGAACCATCTCAACACGCACAGCTAAGTGTGGCAGCCAATTGTAAGTGGGCCATTAACATGAAGCTAATCCTTAAACAAATCCAGTTTTTTGTCTGTAGTTTTTAACCTTCTGACTCGTGTGCAGTTAAGGTTTGTTTTTAACAGCTTATATGTGTGTAAGTAATAATTTATGTCACGAGAATCGAAAGAAGCCATTGGTTTGTGCAAGTTGAGTGAAATGCGATGCAATAATTGTCAATGCAATAATTGAAATGGATAGTTTTATTTAATAAAACTAAGTGTAACTTATACTTCAGAGGGCCCCTTGGTTTCTCGCCAAATGAATGCCAATTGGGTGATGTTGCATAGGGTGATAAAAATATTATTTTACATATTTTATAAAAGTAAGGAATATTATTTTTTATATTTATTAATATCAGTAAAATTTGTATAATTTTTTAAATTGTGTGTATCATTGTATAGTGTTTTTGGCGCCATCTTCCTCCTTCAAACACTTTAGGCGACAAAAAATTACTAATTTTCGCTAGGGGCACCCTGAAGTGTATTTTTCCCATAAGAATATGCACTATAAAATGAAAATATTATTTATATAATTTAAATATCTTAATCTTTTTTATAATGGGTAGTCTTCTTAATTATACATTCCCTTATTATAATCTTAAAGAATGGCGAAAAACTTTTTCTTTACATTATATTTGGTTGTTTCAATAGAGTTCTTCTCACATCACCTCATAATTAAGTGCGATAGCTGCAATCATTTAATAAAATAAATGATTACATTTATTTTATTAAATGTTTAGAAGATGTATTTCCAATTAAATTAATAATTTAAATCGGGTAATCTGGTAAATGAAAAACAATGGAATTTGTGATTACTATATGTTTCGGACAGAATATTTTTATAAATTCTTGTAATTAAACGAAGACAACCGTTTGTGAATTGTCAAGTGTCAGTTTAGTTACGAGACGTAGTTAGAAGATGAGAAACCCCGCGTAGATTTCTCAATAACTTATGATAGTTCAAAGGGCGTAAATTTTCTCAGTCTCACACCGGTCTTTATCTGGACCAGGTACCAAACATGTTACCTTCAGGGAAACATGAACTAGAGCTCTTCTTGCCAAGTCATTAGTAAAAAATCTTAAAATTAATTAGGAGAATTATTTTATTTAGAATAATGGAAAATTAGCTTTTAAATAAAAAATATTTTTTGTGACCAATAATTGTAAGCATTTTCTATATTTGTAAAAGAATTTTTCGTCATCAACGCAATAAGTATTTTTAATGAGATTCTATAGAATTGTCTTTCGAATATATAGAACGTTTTATCATAAGGAATTGAGAAAATACCTTGTTTTTTCCCCCAAATGTTCGCGGTCAGCGCCCTAAAAAATACATAAATAAAGTTATGTCACGCCAGTTCTAATTCCCTGGATAAAGGGGTCAAGAGTCACGTTACTTTCTACAAGAAACTCCTTTCTTGGCGCCATTTTTACGGCTTTGCTTTATTTTTGTCTGGCCAAATAGGTAAAAGCAATAAATTTGAGCGATCCCCTTATTTTTTTTTTAATATAAAGGCGCTGTTCTCAAAATCGTAAAAGTGATTCGACTTTTCGGTCTCTAAACACCGAAAAATTATTGAAAGTTAAAAATGTGATTTTCATGCGAGGTATTTATTTAAAATTTCACAACTTGCGTCACTTTCTTAAAATTTGATGTATGAGCATTGCTTATAAATTAAACAGTGAATATTTTAAATTGATTTAATTATTATTAACCTTAAAAAAAAGTGGTTGTTTCTATCGTTACACTCGAGCTCAATACTGCGCCACTCTATTTCGATTCTCATTGGCTTAAAATATTCATGACGTCAGATAACCATTCTACCACATCCCATCGTAAAGACCGCGTCGTACATCCGACTTGTCGATTTATTTGCTGCCTGCCTTCAAACTGCATTCTTCGAGCGGCAGCAAACAAGGCGAAGTTTACCATCGAATGTTTGAGAATAGTGTCAAAGTTCATTCTGTTAATAATATGATTTTTTATATGAGGAGCAAAGCATATAAGAAGCTGCTTTCCATTGTCACATGGACAATAGAACAGTATAAAAAGCAAAATGAAAAAGACATGACAAAACAGCCACTTTATGCTTAGTTTAAATCGGCAAGCACGATTACTATTTTTAATTTTATTATGAACAGAATTTGAAATTAATAATTGCAATATTTGTAACAATCTCTTTTAAACGTTAAGACTCATATCTTGATTACATCAACACTATAAATTTTCTTCTATAAAAATTACTATCGTATTTTTATCTTGTAATTAAGAAAGTGTGTGAGAGACATTTTTACTTTTTCCCGTCTTTCAATTGACTTTCTAACTACAGAACATAATCTCAAAAAGCATTTAATATGGTTTTGCGTTTTTATTTTTCATTTTCATCTATATCAAAATTAATTTTCATTCAAAGAAATCTTAAAATCATTTTCAAGAAGCTCGTCAAGGATTTTTTTTATATGAGCTGTTGCCTGTCTGATACTTTTAAAGCGAGGGATTGAAGTATTACATTACATATTGCCAGCATTACAATTCATGTTGCCTGCATTATATCATAAGTAAATTGTATACATATTTAGCAAAAGACTTTTAGTTTCCGTCGATATTTTTATGTGTTCAAATTGGGTGCTTTAGCAAAAGTTGATGTTGTAAAATGTTTATACTGTATAAATATAAATTATAAATAAATTGACTATGTAAAATGTGTGTGTAGGAAATTGTTAACGCGTGGTCTATGTAGCATATTTTTAAACACAAAATATGCCTTTGAGTTTCTATACGACTACAGTGATAATGGCAATATGATAATCGATTCTATTTTTAAATTTTTAGCAAAGGCAATTGTCATACTTTTATAGGGGGATTTATAAATTTACTTTTTGCAACAATATTAAAGTGTTTTAGCTGTATTGTATAAATTAATTTCCCATTTGCAAATTCGTGTTATTTCTAGTTTAATTTTGAACAGAGAATCACATCAATATGCATCACATTCTTACAAAGTCTTATCATCATTCTTCTTGCTACAGAATCTGAATTAATGATTCGGAACTCAATGCATATTTGCTATCTAACTAATGTCAAGTGCTAATGATTCAATGCCTTATTCTGTGTAATAATGTTCCAACTAATCATTTGCTGCATTAGCTTCATATACTCGTCATTCTCGTTAAAGTTCAATCTTAAATGTTTAAAATCTCCTGGTTACAAATATATGAGCCCATCAATAATAACACATAGGGGAATTTATATTATGCATTATTAACCTATTACAAAATTTGTATTAAGTTCCTGCGCAGTTTATTTTACAATGAATTTGTAAAAGTTTCTCCTTGAAACTAAAGTAAAAACAGGAGAAATGCTGTTGTATGTAATCATTTTTTCTTTTATAGTTTTTATAAGTGATTGACATTGTTATCGCAGAATTGGGACACATTTGGGAACAAGTTCAGTATCCCCATACACTTGGCGATCACGGCGATTTTTTTTGTTGCCAAGTCGCCAAGCTAGGCGCGCGTTTATTAACACGGGAAATTTCTCGAAGTTCGACCGAAAAATAAGCATTTCCGAAAATTTAAAAAGGGAAATAAATATAAATAATGGACTTGATATTAAGTTAAGCAGACATGCCGATTGGTATATTTATTTCGACTTTTTATTCGTTTGTCACTACAGTGTCACATTTCAGAAAAATAATTATTTAATTTTACAAAAAAAAAGCATGCAAGAAATATTTTTCTAAATATATACACTTTATAAAATTTAAAAAAAGCATGCAAAAACTTGTTTTTCAAATATATACATTTTTTAAAATTTAAAAAAACATAAATAAAATATATTTTAAATAGATACACTTTTTAAGTATATAAAAATGAAACACGAATAAAATAAAAAAATAAATGTAAGCAATAGAATTTAAATAAAATAATTACACCTTCTCCAAATCCAATTTCTGTTAAAAAATTAATATTTGCGAATCCTAACTTAATTAATAATTTGGAATCCTGAGCAATTTGAACTAAAAAAATTCTATTAACAATTCCGGGTTTCCCAACTGTTGGTCTAGAGCTGGAAAAAGTAAAAAATCCGTCATTATTATCTTCAATTTTTGCTAAAATAATTTGTTGATATTTTTCAACAACATTTTGAACACGAGGCATTTTAAATAAAAACAATAAATAAAGTAATTAAAACAATAAAAAACTGATAATAAATTATGAAAACGAAATAAGGTGAAAAGAATATTTAAAGGTTTTAAATATATAAAATAAAATATATCATTTAATAAAAAAATATATATTATAAATAAACCAAATAAAAGTAAATAATGTAAAAGAAATAGTAATAAAGAAAAATTTACGATGTTTGGACACTGGTGACAACGAAACACAACTGCGGGAAATCCATTAATTGCAACAGCAACAGCCAACGAAATTAAATGACTATCAATTAAAACGTAGAACAAATAGCAAAGAAAGTTCTCGAAGTGAAACTAAAAAAGCTATTGCCACTAAAATAAAAGCACATATATAACGTAAAAATTATTTAAAACACGAGAAAAACGGAATCTGGCAATGAAAAAATAAAAATAGTGAAAACTAAATTTGGCAACACTACAATAAAAACAAAAACTGAAATCGGCAACACTACAACGAAAACAATGGTTTCCAGATTTGGCGAGAAATCATGTGTATGGGGATACTGAACTTGTTCCCACATTTGTTCTCATAATTTATTTTTATTGAACGTATCATGCCATTAACACTGTTCCCAAAGTTGTCTTTCTCGTGTTCCAGGGAAATAACAATTGTTAGAACTATTAAATATATTATTAACCATAAGGGGGTGTTTCTTTCGTTACAGTGGAGATACTGAGTAACACAATTTATTACAATTCTCATTGGTTTAAAATATCCATGACGTTTAATGTTTTATCCATGTCACATCGTATTAAAACGGCGCTGTAAATTCGACATGTCGACGAATTTGCAGTCTGCCTTCCAATCACATTCTTCGAGAGGCAGCAAACAAGGCGAAGTTCACCATCGAATGTCTGAGAATAGTGTCGCAGTACATTTTGTTGATAAAACGATTTCTTATATGAGGAGCAAAACATCGGCGTGAGAGGCCGCTTGACACATTTACATTAGAACAACATAAAAAGCAAAATGAAAAAGACATGACACAACAGCCACTTTATAGTTGGTTTAAATCTGCAAGGACGATTTAAATTTTTAAAAATTTCATTCGTGAATAGAATTCTAAGCTGCAATATTTGTAAACAATCTCTTATGAATCTTCATTGCCTTGCTTATGCCAACATTAAACATTTTCTTTTAATTAATATTTTGCTGAAATCATAAAAAGTAGATTTGTAGAACACGGGCTAAAAAGGTTCCTGGAAGTTCTTAAAATAGTTTGTTTTATATTATTTATTCATATTTTGGGATCTGCCAGCAGAGATACTCCCGACTTCTTCATCCTTTGAAAATCGAGTTTTTAATGTTTTGCCAAATATAAAATTTTATAAATTTTTCATAAGATATGTGAGTACAAATACGATCTAATGTAACAAATACTGCAACGTAACAACAATTTCATCGAGTAAGAAGCTATCAACGCCACAGCCAAGCTGACAAATACTAAGGATTCATGTTTTAAAACACAGAAGATGGCAACGGCGTGGCGTTCTCTTCCTCGCATGCGATCTCATCTCTAGCCACTTTGCAATGAAAGAAGGAACACAATGCCTCTCTGATTCCAACCTTGAGAATGTATCCTTGATTCCATTGTCAGTCCGGCAGGGGACGGGGCAGCATTTCCGTTGTCTTGGGAACCAGGGAGGTCGTAGCACCCTGTGCCAAATGCAAGATTCTTTGAGGTCAAGGCTCTGACTTCCATTTCGAAAAAAGCAGTTTCCATTATTATGCGGGAGTCAGCTGACCCCGGCCTGAAACAGATTGTTTTTTCATGCAAAAGCTTTCGTTTATTTACTTTTTCTCTGATTATTTTCAAATTGCGTACAACTATTGAGGGCATTCGGAAAAGGATAGTTTTGCAATGTCTCATGCATTGTGGGCAATTTTTTTTTCATATATGCTTGTGACATAATATAATATTGTCTTACACATCTTTTTCCACCTTTAACTAATCAAAACTTTTCGTAAAAGTGTGAAATTAGCTCTTGAAACCATAATTGCAATAATCCTAAAATTATGATTGAGAGCTCAAAATATAATGTAGATTTTTATAATAAAAGTTGTTGTTTGTTGTTGTTTACTAATGACACTTGGACAAGCCAAGTTCGCTATGCTATGCGAATTAAGTCGATTGGGAGCGTCTTTCGTTTAAATCAGAGCACCATGAAGGTGAAAGTACGACTTTGTTCTACACACTTGCCATAGGTACCCGTTTATAGGGTAGGCAACCATTCACACCTCATTCATACAAGGAAAGGATAAAGACAGGATAGGTAGAGAGAGAAAGTACATCCATGCCCGAACCGGGATTCGAACCTAGGACCTCCTTATCCGCAGTCAGGCACGCTGACCACCAGACAAGTTGATCGGCTTAATAAAAGTAAAATCTTTCTACCGTCACTTTTAAATTTTAAAATCTGTGTCACAAAATATGTATCATTTATTCGAAGGTTATGATTGATTATCCTTACTTTTTTTGAATTTTTAGAGCAGTGACTTTGGATTTTTTTTTCTGCGAACAATTCCTCTAGGTAATTATAAAACAAAAAATGGATAAAAATTTAAATTGCACTCATTTCGAAGGAGTGTAGTTATGAAATTTTAATACATGATCAATTTAAACTTCTGAGGATTAAAAATTATGTGGTTGAAAAATTCGACTGATGAAGTTGTTCTTTGATTTGAACATGGAGATTTTACATGATTTGAACATGACTGACTCAGAGCAGGTTAAACAGATTGATTTTGCACGTTCGCCGCATTGGTCAGCGATCTTTGTTTGACAACTTTCTGTCCGGAAATACGTTAAGATTCTATGTTAACTTCGGAAAAATTTTTTCCTACAAATGAAAAAGCTATTTGCGAAGGTAAATAAAATTCGTAAAAGTTTTCATCTCGTGGCTGGTTGGAAAAGCCGTGACAGATAGGGAATGAGTTTTGTTCCAAAACCAACTGAAGATCCATCTTTTTCACTAATGGTGACTAGAACACGTAAAATAGGTCGTGGCTGCAATGTCCTTCCACTGATGTGGCGTGGGATGGAGCGCAGTGCACCAGCTCAGGTGTCGACTTCTTCACCTGATAGTGGCTCAAAATGACAGGATGATTGGCTATGCTTAACGGATTTTAAAGTAGGTGTTAAAATAAGCAGCCGCATGTGTATTTGCAGACAAATATTTTATACACCTGGGATGCATCAACTAGCATGAAGACGTTGATAACTAAGTATGATTAACATACTTTTTCCTTCATTCATATCCTTTGTTTACTATTTTTAACCTCTCTAATTTGTCTCTGATATTTGGATCCTCAGTGACAGCCGAAGCTCCATACAACATCTGGCCCAGTGGTGGCGGCATGGTGACATAACAACAACTAAAATAGTACAACATCTTTCTAATTTGAAAGCCAGTACCATAGTCTTCCAGTGGGTGCCATCTCATGTTAATGTGTATGGGAACGAATTTGCGGATCAGTTAGCCAAGGATGGAAGCCTACAGAATACCATCATTGGAGACTGCTTGTCATCCTCAGAGCTGACCTCTAGAGTTAGGATGGCTATCAATGCTACTTTTAAGGATACCATCCCTACCCACGAATGGTACACATGCAAACATCCTGGTTCAGCACTAGTGGATAAACACAAGGGATGCAGCCAAACGGCTTTGACAAGACTGCGAAGTGGTCACCTGCTTGCTCAGAGACACGTTTCTGGTACCCTCTCTGTCCCAAATGTCGAGTGGTTCAGGCCTCCCCATCTCATATTTTTCAGTGCATGGGGTGTGAGAGAGGTGACATTGAGTTGCGACCGGAGGTGGTGCTTGAGAGACTGACTATTTTTGGATTCATGGGGCTGGTGTGATGGTACTGTCACGCCAGTCGGGGATAAGCAACAACAACAACTCTATTTTTAATGATTCTCTTTAAAATTGCTCATCAGCATTTCGCAATACCTTAACTTTAATGTTACTGTCATTAGTTTTATCGACAGGAAATAATACATTTCTCATAGACTAAAATGCATTATTTCATATCGATAAAATTAATTTAAATCGGAATATGACACAATGATGTTTCTGATTTGGAATTCCCTCTATTTTTTTAATGCTGCCATTGGTTCGGTAGCTCTACAGGGCTGGATACTTAGACTTCTGATTGGCTCTTCCGGCAATAGTTGACAAGCCATCAAAGTCCTCAGGGGCGGGGCGAAGAGGCTCAGAATAATAATAATGGCACAATAGGTGGAGCCATAGATGAATCAATTTTGCTCAGTATAAAATACTTAGTCTGTGCGCGGTAGGAGATCAATTTGATTAGTCCACGAGAGATCAATTTATTATTTAGGTAGTATTCAAAATTCTTTTTTTCAAGATATTTAAATGATTCATGCATAATACGGCCGACCGATTGGCTGAGTGGTTAGCGTTCCTGAATCCTAAGCTGTTGGTCCCGGGTTCGAATCCCGGTTCGGGCATGGATGTTTCTTTCCTTCTCTGTTCTCTCTGTGTTTCTCTGTCCTTTCTTCTGTGTTGTATAATTGTGGCCTGCCCTATAAACGGGTTTGTGGTGGTATGGCACGGGTAACGCTACTCGCCTCCGTGACTTGGTTCACTGGTGCCCGCTGGGTAACGACAAATGAGTAGCAGTCTCTGGTCTTGTTGTGGCATAGGGTTCAACCCTCTTGTGCCCGACATTTGAGAAAAAG
>JAJQOW010000032.1:0-197441 GCA_037975125.1 Latrodectus hesperus | reverse complement strand
AGACAACAAAAATAAGAGAACTCTCCATTTTGACTTTAAATTTACGCTCAACAATATATTTTTCCACTAATATGAAATTCTCAAATGTACAAATAATTTTTTTGTAATGATTAATTGACATCACGATATAGAGGCCATGAGAAGTGTTTTCTGATGTGAATCACTTTCCACACCAGTTATTAAAAATTCCGAAGGCTCATATTCCCCCGATGGGGTGGCGTGGTATAATGATACCTCAGCCTTCAATCTCGTGATTTAACTATGAATTAAAGTTGAAAGAGGAATGCATTTTCGTCAGTAGAAACAGGCAGGACAAATATCGAAAGAAGCACTATATTTCTGCTATCTATTGAAATTCCAGCTATAAATGCTATCAGAGAATATTTTATCTGTTTATACCATTAGTTTTGCTCCCTAAAGGTTATAATTTAAGCTTATAGCGTTCGTAATTACTCATATTTATTTTATTTATAATTTTTACTAATATATATATCCATAAAATTTAACAAATATTTTTTGTGCTGAGATAAAAATGTGTGATGTTTAAAACTATGACAGTTTTAAACAAAATTTTAAAAAAGAACTGATTTCTGCGGAAAATTAAAGCTTTTAGTTTGCTGCATTCAAACTCAATTTAATAATTCAAGCTATAAGACTTAATGCAGTGTTTAATTATAAATTACAAAAAAAAAAAAGAAAACAATCTATGTCACTTAGATAAGAGTACCCATAGAGCATAATTTCGTCCAGTAGATGTCGATATGGCACTAGCAGTGGGATGTATTCTAATCCAGTAGACGTCTCTTTTTGGTCCAATTTAAGTCTATTGCATGTCAATATCCACCAATTTTACGTCCATTATGCGTCTACGAGCTGCCAGCAATGGGCAATTCATGGACGAAATTTGGATGTATTCATACGCACTACACTACACTAAGTAGTTTTCATGCACGTGTTTTAGATGAGGCTTATCTACTGAATGTTTTCTCTAGTGGCTCAATTTTTACACACTAGACAAGGTGGAAACGTAGTTTTTGATTAATTTAATCTTTTCAAACATTTGTAGTATGAAATCTTTCTTTATTTGCTATGAAGTGGTTGAAATCTTTGTGTCTACTAAAGATCATTTTCTAATTTGAATCTTATATTAAATACTATAGACTTTTCACATTTTAATACATATTATTTTACAAGCAATATTTTGAAATTCCTGTTTTATATTGTTTAAAATAAAATTAAACTTTTCTTTTTCTTTGAAAAATATTAAAATTTATTCAAAGAATATTTTAAGGATGAGTATAATATTTAATAATAAACTGTGAGGAGCGCAATTAGGTTTATATAAATGTAAATTAATACTTACTTATGCAATAAAGGTTTATTTTTGAAAGAAGCAGTTTATTTTATTTATACATTAATAAGTTTATACATTTTGGCATTTTTTTTATTCTTTCACTCGAACATCTTTCTCCAGCACAGTGCAGTCAATTTCTATTGCAGAAATCACCTTCTGGAGACTACTTGTAAAATCATCAGTGTTCTTTGGAAATCCTCTAAAAATAAATTTTAAAACAATTATCAAAATATTTAAAATTATTAATATAAAAAGCTAACTATTTATAAATAAATAATTTTTTCAATATATTTGAAACTAGGTTCATTCCTTCACAAGTAAATTTTTATGTATAGACGAACAGCATGTGAAGCCTTTTCTGTAGAAAAAATGAGTTTCCTTTCAACGTTTAACAATAAATAAATGATATTTACTATGATGAAATGTGTACGTCTTTTTTAATAATATTCAAATTAGATCCGTAAAGAAGACAGATATTTAATATAACTAAAAATCAGGTTATTGTGTGAAACGTAGATCCCATTTACTTTATTTTTGCCTATAAACTCTTTGAAGTATGTAGAAAAGTGAATTACTACAGGATAATATTAAAGGGATACAATGAAAAATCGAAGAATATTGATATTTCCGATTAAAACTATATCAGAGCTTCATTTATTAAATCAAACTAATGAACAAAATTTGAATGGAAATATTCATATAATATTCATTCCAGAAACTTTGTTGTTCTGTTCATGTATTGTATGCATTCTGTTTTTAATTTTACTGAGAGCATACAGGGTGTACGCATACAAGCAAAAAGTTTGAATTTCAAAATACAATTTTTTCCTGTGATTTCAAGAGACTAATATATTTTTAATAGTTTTAAGTCTGAACAAATATTTCTTATATCTAACAAACTAGTAAAATAAAATTAAGAAATATATCATTGGTTTTTTTTTAAACTTACCTATATATATATATTAATATAGTTTGTTTAAATGGTATTAAGAATGGAATATTAAGGAAAAATATATATTTCAGTTAATGACTAATTTCATTTTTCACAATGAGCTAAATTTTTCTCTTACAAAAAGGTTTTAACTATATTGCTTTAAAAATAACTTTAGTAGAAATCAGATCAATATATTAAGATTCTCAATCGCTATTGTAATTAATGATTTTTTCCTGAAAATGAGCATTCTGATATTATTTGCTCAGATATGTAAAGTGTAATAAATTTTTTTGTTTTGAAGATATTATATGATCAAATGGTGTTTGTAAAAGTATTAAACAGAAAAAATAATAATACAAAAAAAATAATGTACAAAATATCCAGCATTACAAATATCGTTATCGAAGTACGAAATTTTGCTTACAAATTAAGTAAACACAAAATCTTATATAAAATTAGATTTACAGAACATTCTAAAAGCTAAATCATTGAACATGTAAACAATTCATGCTAAATCATTTTACATAATGTTAAACATATTTTTTCAATTAAAACGAAAAATGCTTATTATGAATTTATACTTCAACTTCTAGAACCTTTAGTAGACAAATAATTGTAGATATGAATCTTCTCTAAAAGGTTCTTCAGGATAGTAAGAATTCCAAATTTGATATAGGAAATAAACGTATCCTCCATTAAATTATAAAATATAAAAATTAATTTTCAAGTAAACATTTTAATAGCTCTTTATTTAAAATATTAGTCAGGCATACATTGAAATAATATGGTTACATAATTTTTACTTGCTAATAAGCAAAATCTTGAATTATGGATACAAAATTTGATATTCAATAAAAGAATACACTCAGATTTTTAATTCAACAGTAAAGAGTTTTTTAATTAAACATTAAATCTTAGAATTAAAACTATCCTAAGAATAAATTTTTTAAATTTGAATCAAATCTAATAATGATTCATCTTTATCTTATGGAAATCAAGACATAAATACCTAAGTATATGTTTGACAAAATAAAAGTAACTTTGGAGAGAAAAATATTTTTAATTGAAGACAGTAAAAAGGTTTTTTATCTAAGAAAATTATTTTTGAGCATAATAAATTTTCTTACAGCAATTTTTATCTTATTCCCAATGTTTGCATTTTTTCAGCCTAAAAATGACTGGAAAATTTATTAATCTAAAAAAACTTATTACAGTCTGTATCTAGGCGCATTTTTTAAATAAAAGCAATCTATATCGTTTAAATAATTACATTTGTAACTATATTAAATCAAAGTAAATATACATTTAAACATGGATGGTTTTTTACACTTAAATAACACCATTCAGTTTTTAAACTTAATTTCTACTAGGACTTCTTTGGAATAAAAATAAGTTATTTCAAAATGCTAAAATATATGAATTGATAAAAGAGGAAAGCAATTATTTTTTTAAACTTACTTCGTTAAATACCTCTTCTTCATGTGGAAATAAGCAACTGTAGGCTATGAGGCAAGCGATAATTTAAAATTATGGAAGCAATGAACACAAATAATTACAGTTGCAGTTAATTACCTACTTTTAATATATGTCCAAGTAACATCCACAATGAGTGTCTTAATTACAACAATTATAGACGTCCAAATTACATCTATCATGGGCGTATAAATTACGTCTATTACAGATCCAAGTGTTAATAATCCAAAACTCCTCCATCGTCGATGTCAACCCGAAGTTCATATGTAGTCGACAGAAGACCAACCAGTTCACATCTAACCATGGACGTCTTTATGACGTTCAAAAGGTAGCCATGATGTCTTTTGGACGCCATGAATCTTTAAAGGCGTCTAATAAACGTGTGTGGTTGTATGGGTTCTTACCTTTATATATTTATTTTTATATTTCAGCGCGTTGGAATCGGATGATGTTTAATAATGTAATAAATAAAATCCCAAGACCATTTTTAAGGAATAAAGAGAAACTAAAATTTTTTGCAATAAAGAGAATAATTCTTCTGAATATTCTTTTTTTTTTTGAAAAAGCTGTCCGTGTTTTCGAATTCCATCTTTTGCTTGGATAAATAAATCACATTTTCACACAATCATGTTTTATCCAAAAACGAGACAGGAGCATTTTTTATACCTCTTTGACAGAAAAAAATTTAATGTGCTTAGTTAAAAGGAAATAAAATAACAAAATAATTGTAAATAAATTTCTATAAATCTTGAACTCTCATTTACTCTGATTAACCTTCTTAATACAATTTTCGATTTCTTATATTTATGATGTGTATTCTCAATTACAGTTACATTTTATTGTGAGAGACATCAAACTTTAATTTTATTTTACTTATTCTGCACAAAATTAGACATGCAATTGACTTCTGATTTCTTCAAATTCAAGCAATCAAGTGAAAATTATTTGATTTGCAAAACACATATACCATCCTTTTACAAGCAATTTTACTTTCTCAAAAACTTTCCAAAACATATTATATTTCTTCCTATTTCTGAAATGTCAATTTAAACAAAATATGCCATCCATTTTTCACTTAGTTTATGTAAATTTTTATGGTAATCTCTAATTTTTTATTTTATTCCTATTTCGGTAATAATGATAGAAATGTTCCTTTTGTGAGCTTATGAGAATGGAAAATGTAATTTAGATTTAAAATTATGACTTCCTATCAAGTTTTCATCACCTGTAAATTTAATATATCGCATCTTAAACACAAAAATATAACTTTGGGATTTCTGAATTTGAAAAATTAAAACGTTTAAAGTGTGATAAAAATGCGCTATATTTTTTTATTGAATTCGATTTTATAAAAGGCAAAATCATATTTTAATGTGATTCTTAAATTGTTTAGTATCATAATTTACAAACTTGAACAGCTAAGAGAAACAAAAATAGATGGCGCCACAATAAAATGCATTTGGGCAATTTTTCATGAAATTTTATTTGAATACAAGGATATTGGCCCTGAGCCAAAATCAATTTTAAAATGAAAATAAAAACAATAAGTAATAATAAATTTGCTGACGAGAAAAGTATATCATTAAAAAATTTAAAAATTAGATCCCGTTACTGATTGTAATATCTGTTTAGGTAATCTTTTAAACGTCATCTACATTCTCGTATATACTCTAAAGAAAATATTATTTGCTTTTAATTTTCTTACCTGCAGAAAATGCATCATCTCTATTAGACGTGATTTACATATCTTTAACGTTATGAGTTAGAATTTGATAAAATATTCTACTGCTGAACAAAGATGGTAGTTTTACATGTTAAATTATAATTATTGTAGAATTATGTGTGATGATAATTATGAGTATTTCTGATAATGTTCTTCAAAAGAATATTTTTGATTAAAAAGAAGATTTACAGAAATAAAAAGAAAATTTATTTTATTATATTTAGCACAGTGAGATTAGAATTGAAAATTTTATAAACTACATACAAAAAAGTAAAAAAATCTGTTAATTGGAATTCTTATACATTTTTTACACATATTTACGCTGATAACATTATATGTCAAAGTATTGGATATCTTTAATTTAATTCTTATTATAATGACAAAATTAAAACCACTCAACTCTGTAATTAACATTTTATTAACAATCTATGTTGTTACAGTTTATAAAATATTAATTTATAAATTTTTATTCTAAAATGTCCTTTATTAAAAATGTAATAATAATTGTAATTTTTCATTATGCCCATTTTAAAAAACTCCTAAATTATTAGATTAATTAGTTAAAATATTTTTGGACGAAGAACCCCAATGGTTGCAGAATTTTATACTGAAAATTTTGCAGGAACAATTCCTTTTTTAATGTTAACCCTTTCCCATCAAGCCTAATGGGAATATTCTTATTAATTTTTAAAATTAATTAACTGTTTCTTGATTGAAAATTTGATAAAGTTAATTTTAACTATTACTCTTTTTTTAAATTTGTGAACGTTTGCTAAACTTAAATTATTGCAATGAAATTTTCACATAATTATTTTTATGAACTTTTACATATTTTATCAAATATTATTATTTTTTTTTACCTTTCATTCATTTTAGTTATTCATTTTATTTTTATACAGTAACATCCAGCTTATTCACAAACAAATGTAATTTCCCTCGTAAAATATGTTTACTTCCATTTTTTCCATCAACTTTAATTTGTTTATTCGTTTCATCTCATAGTTATAATGTACACGCACCATGTGTGATGATGTGAAAGCTGAAAGCAGAAACTGTTGTTCTGCAGCTACTGGGATAGCATCCGAGATCTTCTTTTCTCGGAAGGCTCTTTTACTAAACCATACTCACATGTATCAGTAGTCAGTTTCATCTTATCACTTATATGCTTCATTTTGGATTTTGAGTGGTAGTCGTAGCTCTATTCAGCATTTATCTGAATGGTGGAGGCATGTAGAACTAACGGCTTGAAACACCATCCGGCTTTCGAATCCCTTGATGGCCAATGTTAAGATCACCTTTCAGTGGGTTCCATCGCACGTGGATGAAACTGCTGATGGTGTGGCCAGAGAGGGTAGTCATAAGGATACTGCTCATGTCAGCTGCCTTACGTTTTCAGAGATACCACTCGGGCCAGGCAAGGTATCTGTTTTCTTGGAGGAGAGCCCCCATGCATGAATGGTATGCGGAAAATCGCCCTGATGCTGTTTTGAGGGGGGTTGGTAACAGGCGCTAACAGTCAACTCTCGCGAAATTTCAAAGTGGACACACTCGTGTACGATGTCATGTGACTGGCCATAAAGTTTATCCCCTGTGACCAAAATGAAATGCCACTCAAGCAGCTCCTGCCCACATTTTGGCCTGCATTGGTTTAAGTAAATGAAAATTATTCTCTGACACTGAGACTATGCTCCATTGTTTGAAAGCGCTCGGGCTCATGGTTTGATGTTTCTGCTAACCAGGAGGAATAAGCCACAACAAGTATACTTTACTTCATTGCTTAAAAAAGAAAATATGTATAACTCTTATGTTAAAATATCCTATTTATAAACGAGATAACTTTTATTTATCAGATTGCAATCTTTTACCCAACTAAAGAGTTCTTTACCATAAGCAACTATACACGAAATATTTTAACACTAAATTACCTGATCGGCATTTGCTTATTTAACCTTACTTCTTAAATACTTAAATTTTAAGTTGCAATACTTCAAAATACTGCAATACTTAAAATTAAAATACCTTCCTGGCAATATAAAAGTTTATTAGATGATGGAATATTTAGAATTATGGTAGTTTAGTATTATTAATTAGAAGTAATTGACTATTAATGTTGCCTAAAAAAACAAATAAATTTAAAAATTTGACGAGAAAATCTTTATGGCAACAATAATCCACCTTCACAATGCACAATTTTGCTTGAGTTCTGAAATAAAGACGATGATGAATGCTTTGAAGCATTTTAAATTTTATTTAAAATAAATGCACATACAAAAAGAAATGAATGATTTTTTAATATATATATATATATATATATATATATATATATATATATATATATATATATATAGTCATTGATATATCAATGGCATAATGGTCATCGAGTTCAGACTGCGAATATAAACTTTTTGAAAAAAGTAAAGTTTTGTATTGGAGTCTCTAAAGTTGTAAAAATTATTCATAATAGTTAAAATGTTTTATACTTATTTTAGAAGTGAAATTTCCTTACATAAAAAAGAAATGAAATAAATTTAAGGTTTAAATAATTTAAATTTAAAGTTGCAAATAAAATTCAAAAAAGTTAAAAGTGCTTATAGTTTCAATGGGTAGAGATGTTCTTCTTAGATTAAAAGAACTTTTCCGATGATTTTCCTTAAACATTCTTTCATAGATTTCACCAATCGTTCACAGAAACCTCCCCACTATGATGCCCGTTTTATAATGTTTATTCTTTCTTCAATGATAAATAACAGAATTTCAAAGTCGTAAAATTTTGCTATAATCCTTATAAGGGAGGTAATTCACTAAAAGAGAATTTTTCTGAACTGGATTCCCTTCTCTCAGTGATTTGCACTCTTCATTGAACCACTTCTCTCGGTTCTGTTCTGATCCAATAGTTTTCAACATCTACCAGTTCTTCTGTTATTAATGGGCCTTGAATGTTACCACGTTTCTTTGGCTTCATAATAAATCTATTTACCAAAGCAGAAATTCGTACCAGTTTTCCAAGACTATTGTATTTACCGATATCAATAGGATTTGTCATTTCTTCTACTAGCCACTCGTTTTGGAAGACCTCATTAGCTTTCTTCTTGTATTCGAGATCGTCAATTAATTTATTCTCAATGTTTTCTAGTTGTTACCAGTGTTCTTCAGGTTCTTGTTGCCACTCTGTCAACATTTGTTGATTCTACTTATTGGGGGACAGAATTTCGTAAACAAATGCTATGAAATGCTAAATATGGCAATGTCAAATTTATGCTTAAAATCCGCAAAATTTTGATCAAGTAAATCGTTTGTTTGGATGTAAGAAATTAGATTAAAATAAAATTTAAGATTAAGTTAAGATTAAAGATTAAGATTATTAAAATGTATATATAGACATATGTTAATGTTAGAATAAATGTCTACCTTGTATGTTGAATAAAAGGTTGTGTTAAGATAACTCAATATTTCTCTCAGAAATGAAAAGGATAAAAATTACCTCGATGTGTTTTCACTTTCAGTTCAAATGATAGTTCCCAATCTTGATAAACAAGTTTTGATTCGAATGAAATGTGCCTAATGATAAAAAATGAAACGGATTATAGTCAGAGATAAATTTATTACTATAAGGGCGTTACTCTTCTGACCTGTCCTGTAATCAGTCTATCGTTCGAAAATCATCTTATAAACACAATTTTATGGTGCTGTAGAACAAAACTCTTTTCTTTTTTCTAAAATTTACTAATTTTTTTAAATAATATCATGTGATACTGAATTAATTTAATGAGCACTAATTAAATTGACTGCGTGAGTGTAAATTCTTAAATTATGAATATAAATTTTGATATTTGATCAAAATTGTGAAAAACAGTAATTTTTCGAGAACTAGGTATTTGCTTAATTAACTGCTATTTATTAAAGCATGAAAACTCTAATTTGATGGAAATGTGTATTTTCAATATATTATGAAAATATGACTTTTTCCTGATTCCTAATATCATTAAAGGAATTAATTCATGAATATTCTTATGAAAAGAATGCAGCAAATTTCAGTCTTATGCAATTTGTGCACCATGCAATAAAATGTTTGAGAAAAGCTATCATTACTTAGGGAATACGGTTAGAATATTTCCCTATATATTTTTCAGAAGTAAATAATAGATATTATCAGAATGAAATTTTATAAAAAATAATTTTTATTCAAAAATAAACATTTAGAGACCAATAACAAATCAAAAGGAAATAATATTTGCAAACATTCTTTATTATAAAAGATCAACATTGATTTATTAAGGAACTATAAGAAGATAAAATATCCAGTATATAAATCTGAGTAACAATACATCAGCAGCTTTTATGTAAGGTTAAGAAATTTTTATTCTTTTTTAATGACCCAAAAGAACCTAACCAACAGAAAGTGCAGCCTATTGTTAGTCCTTGCAGTAATTATCATCGGCATCCAGCAGCACCTTCTGCCAGCGTGTCTCCAGATGTGCAATCCCCTTGCGGTAAAACGTGAGAGTTTTGGACGCAAATAAGTCCATGAGTGCTTGGCACAAATCTGTTTCATTGGTGAAAGCTTTTACACGAAGATGATACCCCAGGGAATGAAAGAGGTGGTAATCTGATGGTGCAAGGTCCAATGAGTAAGAATGATGGCACAAAGTCTCCCAATCAAGTCGCTGTATGATATCCCTGGCCACCCGCGGGACATCGCGTTGTCGGTCAAGAACAATGCACCCTTGCGATTAACCAGTGCTGGCTTCTTCTGCTGCAATGCCTGTTGCACAAGTTCCCATTGTGTAGGTCCGCAGTGACCGTTGGCCTGTTAGTAGCAAATCATAGTGAACTTCTGGAACGATTAGTCCACGATTTATAAAGGTATTCTTGCACTGTGCGGGATAGCATCCAGGGGTGACAACCAATGTTTGAAATGCTTGGGAGTGTCATATAGGATCCACTTTTCGTCACTGGTCAGTATTCGATTAAATATGGGTGTGCTACGTTGGCTAGAAAGCAGCGATGAACAAGCAGCCACACGTTACAGATTTCCAACAGCGTGTGAGGAATTTACTAATTCAGCCTGTGTGTCTTAATTAACCGGTGCAGATTTAATCTAACCGTGTCACCGGAAACGCCTGTCAAATTCACCATTCGTTTGACTGCTGTCCTTCGCAATGGCCGTCTGCAGGGCTTTGTCATCCAAGGTCGTTTATCACAAGTCCCTCGACCTGAATTTATTAAATCAATGCCTTGCTGTATGTTCATCCACTACACCACCATCTCCAAACGCTTGACATATTTGGCGACTTGAGGCAGCAGCTGATAAGCGCATTTTGAAGTTGTAAAGGAAACAGCACCGAACGAGCTCCTTCGACACTTCCATTTATCTTTGCTGTTGTACGAATTATGATTGATGAATGTGCGTGGTGAACCTGCTTTTATAACGATTGATATTTCTACTCACGACTGACCGGTGTCTCAACCACATCATGCACTATTTTTCATACTTATTTTTATTTCATTCAATGGCAAAGCGAAAACGGTAAGAACTTTCTTGCTTACATCGTATTAGAGTAAAAAACAAACTGAAATTTTTTAAAAATGTCAACATAAAATTGTTTTTTATATATGATGGCTTAATATACTGGGATTTCTACCTTTTTAGTTATACGAGTCCTACAAAGCTCAGTTACGAAGGCACACAGTGTGTACACCATCTTTGCTTCGAAAATAGAAGGGTCTTCGTAATTTAGAAGGAAACAAGGCAAAGATCACCAGAATTATAATTACACATAGAATATTTTCTACGAAGACCTATCTAACGTGACCAAGCCACCATTAACGAATATGACGGATCGTAATTTATGTCGAGATTCGAATTTACTCTCTTCCGATAGCAAGAAGGAACCCCTAATCAAGAAGATACCGCGGACAATGCGGAATTTTAGCTTTACATTACTTTTAAAAATTGAAAGAATTTATAATATTGAATAAAAAAAAGACATTCGAATAAATTTTATTCATTGATCGTGCAAGTTTATGATGGAATACATTTTACTTTTTAATACGACTTTTCCATTAGAAACAAAATGCTTTTGAATTGTTAGAGCATTTGTTGTCCTTAATGTTTGATTGGATTCAAATGACATATTTTAAATAATTTACAAATAAATTGTTTTAAAATCAGCTGTTTCCACGATTTAATACTTCCATGTAAGCTTTATCAGTGAATACATATGTCTTGAAAAATCGTCGAAAGGAATAAGGAAACAAAATGGAATAAAGAAACAAAATATACTTGCCGGAAGTTGAAAGTCCATTTCCGCTTTCAGGAAAGTATCCGCCGTCTGTTAACAGAGAGAGAGGGCGATATTTTTGGTTTATTATTCGTGCACCGAGCTGACTGAAGTGAACGTTGGAAAGGCTTTCTAAATATAAATCCAGAATTCACAGCATATTTCTCACAATTTAGATGAGTCCGATTTATTCAAATTGAATTTTCTACGCCATATTTGAATTTTCAATAATTTAATCGCTGAAAAAATTTAGTAACATGTTTAATTGCATGCATTATTAGCTTCATGTTTCTATAAAATGACACTTCTTAAATTTTGATTTTGACATTTTGTCACATCAGGTGATGAGGGCAAAGCTTGACTCGAGTTAACCCCCTCTAATTCGAAATCCAGTAGCACACAGTAAAAACATAAAACTTTTAGAAAATTTAAGATAAGCCAGCTCTTTCAACAGGACAATATTCACAGAATCAGCTTTCGAACCTGTTGATTTTCATATACAGAAACTTTCTCAAGTGGTGTATTCTGTTTTTCTTAAATTTATTTGTAATGTTGTGCAAATAAATTTGGGATTGAATGACTTGATGACTCAAATTTATTTAAACAGAGGATTTCATAATTATCTAGTCATTGTTGCTAAACACTAGTGCATCTGTTGTGCTCAGAAATATTTATGATTCTATATTGTGTGGATTAATTTTTAAATATAGTTATAAATATCTATGATAAATAGATAAATATTTCTACTGATGGTATTTTTATCTGCATCGCGTGTATAAAATATAAAAGTGTTTATTCCCTTATTTTTGACTGATAGATCTTTACTGCAACATCTTGTTGAAAAAAGAGAGTAGATTTAGAAAGGAAAATAAAGAAGTTAATTTTAGGAAAATAAGAAACAGTCAATAATTTCAGAAAATAGAAAAATAAGGAAAAGTTAATGTTTTCGAATCTATGACAAACTTATATTGCATACTTTGAATTGCTTGGACAATTGCCGAGAAGTGTTTAACTTTTATACACTGGCAAATAGTACTGCACATTGTGAAAAAGCTTTAAATTGGAGATTACATTTAAAATAGCTCATGCTTATGTTGTTTAAAAAGACATATTTATCAAAAATGTATTTGTGGTCTATGTTTCACTACACTTGTAATTTACATATTCATTTACCAATTTTGGAAGTATATTTTTAAATTTGGAGATAAAAACGATACCAATCCACATAAATAAAAAGTGTCTTAAAATAATTTAATCACCTTTGAGAAACAATCCTCAATGTTTCTTGTTAAATTCTGAGGTAACGGTAGAGCTACTGTTACCAATCCTTAATCACATCTACAATAATGATTCATAAAGTATTCCATGGTAATCTGATAAGCTAAAATGTTGTTTTCACGGACGAAAGACTGTGGATTCGAATCCGAGTCATTCATTAATTGTAACTGAGGTACGAATTGTCACGTGATATCCTCTAATTGAAATAATATCTCTGGGTATGGTCCATTAAGTCTTGTCTATTAAGTCTTTGCTTATTAAATCACTAAACATTGACAATGCTCATTAAGGGACTGTACAGTGACGAAAAGAAATTTAATTTTTCTATTATAAAAATTTCATTGAAGGTAAGAAAATAAAAAAAATAAACACAGTCACGAATTGATATATTTAAAAAATTTTGACTATTAAATGGACTCGATTATTGCGTTCAAAGCAGAGAACAATGATGCTCAAAATTTCACATTTAGGAAAGAATTGTTTTAGGTATATATGTATGAGCATTCTTGAAAATTTCAGAAGCACAGGAAAACACTTAAGACTTTTCCATTTTTACCATTCTGTTTACTTCTCATTAGAGATATTTAGGATAGAATTAATTAATTTAGACATAAATAAAAACTAAATTTCAAAAGATGAAAAAAAGAATTGGTAAATAGTAATGAACTATCAATTCTTCGGAGATCATGTGTAAGTGATGTGTAGCAGTTGTTATGTAACTAAACAGTATTTATTTAAATTTAAATTAAAAAAACTGTTTCGTATCATTGATATTAATAGAAATGATTGTTGCAGAGTGACATAGTGTAGAATTGAAACAATTATTACGTCACATAAAAGTGTATCACACATTACAATTAGATAACTTACAAGATTAAGTAACCTGCAGGAGTAAATGAATACATGTCAACACTGTTTTGTGTAAGATGTTTTTTATGTTATTACCTATACCGAGATTAAATATTTCTCTTAAAAAGTGAAACAAAAAATATATTTTTTCCAAAGAGATTTGAATGGAAATAAAATAATATGTGATGAATTTAAGAAAAAAATAAAATGCGATTTTACGAGTGATATAAAATCAATACATGAGCCCAGAAAATATCTTAAATGAATAACCTTTAAAGAAAAAATTATATTCAAAAGTGATTATTAAAGAAAACTAATAATAACCAAGTATGAAGTGTGAATAATAAAGTTTATATCAACTTATTTCATTTTTCTTCATAAAGTGGTAGTCAGTTTTGCGATTGTGAAACAACGGGTTCAATAATGACCTTGTTAATGGTATTTATGTTGGAGAATTCCTTGAAATATTAGGGTATAGTTTCCTCTAATATCACGAGTGAAAAATCTAAAATAGGACGTCAAATTTGACGACTCCCTGTGACTTAAAATTATTTATAAATTTACGGGAACTTTTCAATTCGTCAAAGGCTGTTGTAAGGCATTTTTAATATCTACCACGTAAATTAATTTCGGAGAAGACTTTTCATAGACTGTTGCAAGGGAACCACCCCACTTAAGAATTTATGTCTCCAAGAATCCCACCCCCGAAAAACGTGCATGCGCAAGCGTAGCATCTCTCTCAAGTTGTACGGCAGACACAGTGATGAACTCTGGATCTTTGGTTCCGAAGAGTGCCTGGAACTTTGACCAAGACACAAGGAGACCAAAATATAATACCGCCTTATGGAAGGTCTTTTAAAATGCTTTCTCTATCAACAAATTATTTATATTTGTTACATAAATGCAAATATTAATCTTGTTAAATCTGTGGAATTGAAAGTCCTGTGGTCGGTCGTTGAGCAGTTACCATGGGTGTAATGATCAGTAGAAAATTTCCTCCCACTTCAGATCAATGTCAAAATTGAAGGAGTGAATTTTCTAGTGCTTCTATCTATCGGCGGAGTTGAGAGCAAAGTCGTACTTTCACCTTCGTGGTGCTCTGGTTGAATTAAATACGCACTCTACTGTCTTAACTTCGCATTGCTAATGGCATAGCGAGCTTGGCTTGTCCAAGTGTCATAAGTAATAACAACACAAGTTATTTGAATTTTAGTTCGAAGTAAACTTTTTAACAAATCCGAAGTATATATTCAATATTTCGCTGATTTTATTTTCAAACATATGCTATAGACAAAAAGTTTCTTAGTTGTTCGTAACTTATAATTTGATAGATTATTTTCAATTCCTGCGTTTATGAGTCTATCGAAGTTGCAAACACGAGACATTAATGATAAAAATTAATTATTGACTAAAATGAATGTTTATATTACTCTAACATCCACATTCATATTCAGCATTTTAAATACAAGTAAATGATTCAAAGATTCGAAAATATTTAGTGCTACATTTTACATTTTCTTTTCAAAATCTGCAAAGGATTTTTACGAAATCATGTTTCAATAAAGAAAATTAAATTAAATTAAAATAAAATAAAATAAAAAAGACTGTACTAGAGGGGAAAAACTCAATTTTACTTATATTTGGGATAGAATAAGAATTCTCTCTTTTAATAAGTGTAGTTTTTTGGAAATGCATACATTTTTTTCCTTATTAATTTAGAATCCTTAGCATCCCAAAATAATGAAAGAGTATGTTTCTATCTACTACAATATATTTTCTGTATATTAAATTTTAGCTTTCATTAAAAAATAAATTTTATTCTTAAAGAATATTTGTTTATAAGTATTGATAATTACTTAATAGTAAATCATTTGATTAATAAATGTTTTACTATGTTTCATTAATGAACGTCTAGAATAAGTTTACTTAATTCATTATTAAATGGAATGGGAAACGTAACACAGACATTCTTTTGTAAATGAAACTGAAAATATTAAATAAAGGAATCTTAAAAACATATTAGTTTCATTTTAACTGTTCTGAAGTGAAGGAGTGCAACTTCTGATAAGCCGCTTACAGTACTAAATATAAATATCTGCTATCGCAAAGATAACATAATATCTATCATCACAGGCACTTAACAAAAAGATTAACGACGGGTGAAACTGCTATCTAAAGCGGATGCAGCTGCCAAAATGTATCAGAGGCTCGTTGGCTACAGCGTTCCCGATAAACCTGAGCGAATCAATTTTGTTAAAGTTATTGAAATAATTAACTTTAGAAAACAACTGCAAGTAGTAAACATCCGCAATGATTTTGGCGACGAAAACAGATGCCTTTTCGAGTGGCGAATCGATCCCTGTTACAATGGACACGTGTCGGTGTTGATGCGGAGGTCGGTGTATGCCAATTATTTATACCGCTCAAAGATCTCGTGTGCCGTAAGTGTTGTTGATGTCAACGGGAAGCCAAGGTTTCTTCAGACGTTCGGTCATCATGAAGGCAGCAGGATATTGTATTTTGATTTCGGATTGCACCATTATGTGAGTAGGCGAATGTTATTTGAACACGCTGATGAATTATTGCCAAATGATACGTTGACTTTGAAGTGTGAAGTATCTTGTGATATATTCACACTATCTAAGGAGGACATATTTAAATCAAGTCGCAAACGTGTCGGATTAGAGGTTTTGAAAAAGTACTTTATCTACAACTTAAAAACATGGGTTGAGCAATGTCTTTCGGTTGACTCGAACATGGTTCAAAATCACGATTCGTATTGCCTTCGTAACTTAAGGAAAGACATTTTCGATGAATTCTGGAAATCTCCACATTGTAGCTGCCGTGGCCTTGGTGAATGCCCTTGTCAGAAGGTATTAATAGACACGAATATTAAAAAAATAGTGCTGCATTGTTATTTAGAGTTCCTAAGACTTACTATGAGAATGCATGATCCAGTATCTTGGGAAGTTGTTTTCCAAACTTTGTTTATTAAAGACAGCTTAACTAAATATGCCTTGAATAACCTTTTTAATTTTGATTTCCCATTTCATAATTTCAGAGATTATGTAACTTTATCCTTGTTAAAATTGTCATTACAAACAAGAGAGGAAATCATTCGCCGCTTGTTGGAAAACACCGTCTTCCTAAACGCCCACAACACGTGGCTGATGGGTTTGTTCATGAAAGATAAACTCATACTCAGGTGCACTGAAAGACTATGGCAGAAAGCTGGTGACAGATTCATCGACGACATTCAGGACGTTTACGTTCTGTATGAACACTCGGTGAAGGAAGGTGACCTTGACCTAAAGCATGAATGCCTTCGCTGCTTGAGAATGTTCATGACGGTGGACACCGTTGAAGGTACATTCCAACTTGCAATGAAACTCAACGATACGGGATTATTATCCGATGTGGCAACATTCATTTTCGAAAATGAAAGTGAAATACTGATATCAGGACAGCGAGACATTGAAAAGTGGTTTTTCAATCACTGTGATTTTACTCATGGATATGTTTTAGTTATGGAGGAAGATTTACAACGAAATGCCTTTCAGTTTTATCAATGATTATGCATTCCATAAATTGGATTTATTTAAATCTTGATCTTTAAGTTGACGAAGCTATATGCCGGAAGGGGATCAATATTATGCCAGAATGATATGCCTGGAGGTTGCAATCCTTTTAAGGGTTATTTTCATAAAATGATACAAAATATAAAACAATTGGTTTCAAATTTTTGTGATTTTATTGATGGATATATTCCAACTATGGAAGATGATTTACAATGTATTTTATTTCAAGCTTATCAGGGATTATTTATTACATAAACTAGGAATTATTTTAAATCTAAATGTTTAAGTCATTAAATTTGATGTCTAAAATAGTATAAATTAATATCATTTTTAAAATTTTAATAGAATTATGAAAAATGCATAAAAAATTGTTTTTAAATTATTGTAAATTTATTTATAGACATGCTCCAATTATTGTGAAATATTTACAGTGTATTTTCTTTCAGTTTAACAGTGATTATTTATTTCATACGATAGAACTATTTTAATCTCAGTGTTTCAGGTAACTAAATTTCATTTCTGAAAATACTGAAATTAATATCATTTTTAAGGATCATTTTGATGGATCCAAGAATTCATACAGGATTATCGTAAGTTCTTATTATGTAATAAAATAAAAATTATTTTTTATATAAAACATTTATAGAATCGTAATATTTTTTATAAAAATCTGTCATTTATAATTAACATTTATTAAATAATTTCAAATTTTTATGAAATTAAATTTAAAATTTAGTTAAAAGATATTATGAAATGATAATTTTTTATAATTCATATTCTAAATAGTTTTGCTTGTATAATTTAGGCAGAGTTATTTCCATTTATATTATAATTTATTACAAATTACATTTAACTTATTTATATTCAATACCTATATGTAATGTGATTCTTGAATTATTCACTTTTAAATATTTTAAAACAATGTAGTATTGAAATTTAATTTTTATAATGTAATATAATTTTGTAATTGTATGTAATATTTAGCTTCAATAATATATTTCTTTATATCATTGTAGTATTTAATTAATTTTGAAAGTATACATTAAAATTAATTATTTCAGATATTGATCTGAGTAAAAATAAATTGTGATATTTGGTTTGCATGCTAATTGAACAAATTAAACATTCATGAAATTACAATGAATTTATTTATTTTATAAACATTTCAGTATAACTTGCAAACAAGCAACTGCATAACTAATTTTGAAAGGGATATAAATATGTAGGAAATGTTATAAATATTTGGAAATATGTAACAATATATTGTTACAAACAGGTAAATTAAAAATGTTAATTTTTTATAAATTGTATAGCTTATAACGATTTGCTTAGCATTATTTTTAGATACTGTTATTTAATAACATCATCTATTAAATGGTAAATGAGTAATGCATATTATTATTTCAATGGAAAATAAACCTTACTTCTTTTTGTTTTTATAATTAAAAAATAAACTTACTATGACCATTTGTAAATATTTTTTACAGTAATTTTCTTTTTGAAATTTTAAATTTGAATTAGTCAAACTAAAAATTTAATAAATACTAATATTTAAAATTTTTATTCTATTTTAAAGTCCATTATTTAATGGTAATGAATTTATATAAAAAATCCGTTCAGAATTGAAATACTAATTTCCATTTTAATACTTTTTTAAAACCTTAATTTATAGCATCTTGCATATTTTGTATTTGACATATTAAGTATTATAAAAAATTCTGTATTTTTAATTTAAAGCTTGAGTAGTTATTCGAACTGAGAAAAGATTGTTTTGTAGAAATTTAGTAAAATTCCAGAATGAATCATTCAATGAAACTATTTTTTATATTACCCTTAAAATCAGATAACTTCAGAATACTATTTTAAAATTAAGTATAGTTAAAAATTGGAGAAAGAGAAACTATACTGACTCATGAAATTTGAAAATACTTTAAATTTTTCATAATAACTTTAAGAAAATACCTATAAATGAATTATCTTTAACTTATATAAGGGCTATGAATTGCAGTTTTGTTTGTTTTCTACCCTTAAATCATGCACAAGCTTTTAAAATTAAATCTAAGTGACACATTCCAAACAATAATTGGTGTCATTTATAAATTTATTATACCATGTTATTAAATCATGTCTAATAGAGTTTCAATACGAACATTCACATTTAACTATTCATTCGATAAATAGTCAAATAATCAATTAACAACTATGATATAAATTATTACTATCCAGTCAGCATTGCATAGAATCTTTATTCGTTTCACATATTTGGCAAAAGTCTAATGTGGAGGTAATCAGTCATACAATTACAGGTGATTTAAAATTTCTGTATTGGATAGCAGGATTTGTATCCAAGACTAAAAATTGTATATTATACATAGTAAAATACTAAATATTTTATAGTATATCATAATAACCAATACTAAAATTATTATACTATATGTAATATGCTATGCTAAAATTACTACACCATATACAACATTCAGTACTAAAATTATTATAGTATACCTAATATTAAATGCTTAAATTACAATATTTTATATAATATTCAATATTAAATTAATATGTAATAAATATATTTTGAAGTGAAGATAACTGCGACATCCCTAGCAGATGAAAGCTGCGTAAAGCATTTTATAACACCTACCACGTTTTGTAAACTTGGGAAAAAATCATAGATAACGACACCAATTTCTTAGACATTCGCCAATGAGAAGGGAGGAAAATAGGAGAGTCGTAGCACCACCCGTGTCAGAAAAGCATACAAAACACTCATCTCTGACTGTTCAGGAAAGCTGGTATCAAACCTAAGATGTTCCACGACAGAGAAAGCTGTCCCTGTTGAATGATTTTCATTAGTCTAGAGAAGCCTAAGTGAAAGTCACGACGACACCCCATGATTTGTCGGAGGCCACTCCGAGAAGTAATATCTCTCACAATCTGTCGTATATCGATAAGGATCCTCAGAAGATCTTCGACAAACGGGAAAGTGGAGCCCAACTCCTTCTTTGTTTAATGGCTGTTGTTGCACACTCCCCTGTACCTAGACTCTACCAGTTAAATAGAAGTGATTGTGATGCAAGGAGACCCCCAAATAAGGGAGCTGACACCCCCAGAGGTATCATTTAAATTGAAGGATATTGCGAGCGCTACCAATTTTAACGTTCCCCAGCCGCCTTTAGCGAACATAACGGGTCTTCGGTCGGCCGGGATTCGAAATCATTACCACCTGATAACGAACCTTAAACCCACCAGGCCCCCATGGCCTTTATATGAATTAATAGTATGAATCCAACTAAAAGTATACATTGTAAATAGATAAAAAAGCGGTCTCCTAACTTTTAGGGTGAGTTCTTAGACTTTGCTTTTACAAAACAAACAGCTTCGCAACTAAAGTCTGCTGTAAAAACATTTGGACATCTTTCGCTTTCAGGATATTTTTTCATTGATACTGAGCAATATTCAGAGTCACTAAGTCCAGCTGGTATCCGGTTCTAACCTTCCACTTGACAGCTGTAAGGTTCGATTCCCATCTGACGTTTGGATGTTTATAGTGGTTTGGTACATGCTTTTAACTTTGAGTACTTGTCCAGTTATTCATCATATACATAAATGTTGAAAGATAAACAGTCCAATCCAATCACAAATAACAAGAGTGAAAACCCAGAAGATGTTCAAACACAAACACCAATAGATCAACAAGTATGTGTCAAATGCATAGCATTATATAACAATAGCTAAAATCAAACCATTCATCTGTGGCACATTTTGATCTTGCCAGCAGACCATAATCCATAGCTACTGAAGACCACCTGATTTTGCTTGAAGCACAGTGATTGGCAAAATGTGACACTAAGCAATATTAAGGAGCTTAAAATGTTAATTTTTTACTGTACACGGATTACATTGTACAAAATTCATTCGCAACATACAAGTTTCAAAATGTATTTAATACCATTATAAGTATTTATATATACTTCAAGTACACAAAATTTATTTATAAATCAAAAATTTAAAAGAATTAATAATATATTTACTCTCGAATGAAATTCTTCGAGATATTGCTGATAATATTAATAGTGACAGTATTATTTGTCAAATTATATAACCTATAGCAAGACTTTACTCAGTATAATTTTTAGAAGTTAGGTTTACAGAAATATAAAATTTCACTAGTTAACAAAATTTTAAACTTTCTAAATAAAACTGAATTTTGAAAGATATTAAGCATTCTTGGTCGTAAAACCCTTGGAAAAAGATTAATATTTCAAAATTTTAACGAAAAGTTTCTCATAAAACAGCTCGAAGTAATAGAAAAAATGAGTGTTAAATTTCAAATATTTTTTCCAATGTTGTTAATTAACAATTTTATTTATTTTTTACTTATAAAACATTTACGACAGATTTCTTAAAATAAATAGATTAAATCTTGTGAGATTTACTCGATTATTAATATACTCATTATGCATCTTGTGCTCTCTTATGATGAAGAAATTTTTTTTTATCTTTTTTCTTCTCTCTCTTAAAAGATATCTTGTTTTTATATTTACTCAAAAAAATTAAATTTACGAAATTCTCATTTATTTGTTTAGTTTCAAGAAAAAATATCTATCAGACGCACTTCATCATAAACTCGGCTGAGAATTTATAAAGATCTTTTTTAAAAAAATAAGATTATTTTTGTGGTGTGATTTATTTTTAACAACCAAAACAATTTAATATCAACCGCATAAAAGTATTTCAATGACTAATGAGTAAACTGAATTATCAGAAAAAGTTTATGAGGAAATGATTGCAAATCGAATAAATTTCCAAACGGGTTTAAAACATTTAAAATAAAACCAGACATGCCATATATTTTCTCAATGGCATTGAAACATCTGTTTCAAATTTCAGTTTTGAAAATAAAAGCTTAAAAACTTTGATTGTAGCTTTTAATAAGAAGAAAGTAAATTTTTAACTGGAAATTATCTTTAATTTTAAGGAAGTATGTTATGATTTCCTTTTTGGGTTTAGTAACCTTGTTCCTGAATCTTTCGAAAGAATTCTAAAACAATACTTTTAAACTGAAAAAATGACAACTCTTTGACAATAAGATCATTATTTTAGATAAGAAAAAATTCAATGTTTTAGCAAAAGAAAATATCCAAACATTTTAAGACAATTTATAAAATTCTTTTCATGATAAATAACCTAGAATACATCTCCCAAAATATTTTTAATAAAATTCCAAATATAAAAGAACTCTAAAGTATTAGAATTCAAGAAACTAGAATTTTAGATAAAAAAGAATTCTTACTTTAAAAGATCACCGTGTGTAGAAGAATATGCAAAATCTTTTATGATTATTAGCTTAGTGCACTTGTTATAAAATCTTTAAAAATCCAAAGAGTTGAAAGCTTTTTATTATTTTAAAATCTTTACAAACAAATTTAATAATTGATATAAAGGACAGATTTCACCAAGCAATCTCTACTCTAACACGGTACAAAGTTTATCACATATTCTTCAAACAAATCTGATAATTTCAGTATTGCTTTTTCTATGATGCGACTCTTTACGTTTCCATTGTGTGATAGTAATATGTGAACAACAACGGTACAGTTTTATATACTCGAGTATTCATATAACAACTTATTAATTTACATAATTTTTATGGCGGGCTTTATAAGTATATATATATATATATATATATTATCTTTAGATGACTCATTTACTCATTTAAGTACTGATACTGATTTCATTTCGTAAATCTGATAGAACAATGACGTCAGATGTCTGACGCAAAATAATGTAAAGTGACGCACATCATTGATCTCGCTTTGTAAATAAGCTTAATATGACTTTGTGATTATTGTGAATTACTCTTTAGGTCAATAAATGAAAAAATTAGAATCTTCTTAAGGATAAGAAGATTCATATTCCATTATTCATTGACCTAAAGAGTAGCTCACAATAATATAATAAGAAAAGCAAGGAGATAAGTAAGGAGAAATAAAGGAAATAAGGATCTTTCTTAAGAATGCACATCTGTTACAATTTCTGAGAGTCATCAGCGTATACAGGGAAAGTTGTGATAACCTGTTAATATAAACAAGTTTTCTGTTTCCAGTCAATACAAAGATGAAATTGAACTTTGAGTTGATGAAAACTTCCTTCGCTACTTTATCTGAGGAGCAGATATTTTAAATCAATGAATATGTTTCAATGGACCTGTTTATCTATGAATATTTTTGGTCCTTGAAAAAATATCGAAATTACTTATTTGCTAATAAAAACCAGATAAGGTTTTAAACGTGATAAACTAAGTATGAAAGTACTAATAAACAGCTGAAACATTTTGAATTAATTTTCAATTATCTATTCTCTGTAATGGTATACCTTTCAGAGAATTAGGTACTATGTTTCTATATAAGCAGCACACTTAACTAATGAAATTTTATAATATTCGAAACGAGCAATTTTTCGACATTTAATCACTTACAAGGAATATGCTAAGCAACACGAATATACTTGGCAGAGTAAAAAATTCATCCTTGATTGTGTAAAACTTCCATGATATTTCTACTTAATCGCATTAGATTTCTTATAATTTTTAAGAATTTTGTGGTCACAAAATTAAAAAAATAGCTAATAAATATTAAAAATATAAGAGAAATATTTTTTATTTAATTTTTATGTGAATGGAAAGTGAAAACTTAATTATAAATTTTGTGGTTATCCACATTGAAAACTTTCTCAAAAAATTTGTAATACGAGGTTATAATAACCACTAACCTCAATACTTAGTGTAACAAACAAATCCTTTTTAATAATTTATGTCTCATGTAAAATTAAATGAGTTTTGAGAGAACCAAATAGAAAGAAAATAATATTGAAGAGAAGATTTAATCAAAAGATAAAACTCTGGAGTATTCATACTAGTTTATTGTTCCATTTTTAAAAATCTAGTTTTAAAATAAAAATAAAAAAACCGAGGTTTTTTTGCTCCAACACTAGAAGTGAAATATACAGTTAGCATCCATCATTAAACCTAAGATTCGAAAACTGCCTGGTTGAAGATTTGGTTAGGTTTGTATATTTAAGCTCACATTTTGTTACAAATATATCATTCATTTATACTTTTTCCTATATTAATATTTAGAAATATTGAAACTGCATTAATATTTTAAAAATATTTCACTTAATTAATATTTAGACATTTTTACGATTCTAATTTAGTAAAAATGTCTTATTGAATTAATGTTCAAACATTTTTTACATTAATATTTATCAGTTTTTATTTCTAAATTATTATTAAACATATTTTATATTTTATTGGTACTTTTACTATATATTATTATTTAAATTTTTTAACCATATTAATATTTAAAAAGTTTTCTACTATATTGGTATTTATATAATTATTTCTAATATACCACTATTTAAATATTAATTTCCTGCAAATACACATCTCTTACTATTAACAATTTTATTTTAACTTTATTATTTCCTCTATTCTCAAATAGAATAAAAATGTTCAACTCATTAAAAAAAGAAAAAATTCAACTCATTGCTCTGCCCCTCAACTCTCTGCTGATTGGCTCTCACCGCCAAGACTCGGTTCTTCACGTTTCAAGACTAGCGTTCCCTGTCAGTACCGCAATGTCTTCCTTCAAGGACTTATCACAGATGAAGAAGTAAAGGCCTGCTCCGCAGGCCGACACTTCGTAAACGAAAATAGATACAGATACAGATAGTATTTAAAATTTATTTCGCTATATTTGTATTTAAGGAGACTTTTTGTATCATATTTAAACTTTCTTCTTACCATATTAGCATTTAATGCCTTATAAATGCTTCAATTTGATACTTTTATCATATCTTAGTCTTAGGCGTGAATATTAAAAACTAGTTGTATGAATATTAAATTTCCGGTACAATAATCAGTTTTTCCATCTCTTAATTAGACGATGTCATTTCTTCTTTGATTGAGCCAGCATTTCCCTCCAACATTCTGCATAAAAATTGAGCCTCATTTACTTTGCATATTTTTATTTTTAATTTTTTGTTATTAGACTATTTAGTGTTATCAAAATAATCAATAAATAGCCTAACGCGATAAAAGTTTATTGGTGAACTGATTACTGTTTAAATATAAAGAATGTTCACCGTACACCATTGTACTTTTTATTCAACTATAAATAAGTAAATATTTAAATATATCATCATGAAAAACATTTATTTTAGGCAGAAAAAGGAAATGTAATAAATATGTAAAAAAAAGGGAAACTTTAGTTAAAAAGTTTAAAAAATTTGAATATCAAAAAATATTTTTTTAACTAATGTAGAAGGATATTTCAGAGAAATAACTCATAGCACATTATTAATATTATTAACTCACCGAACATTATTAATATAATCTATAAAATTCTTTCTTTCTCGATGCATTTCAAACTGAATGACTTCTGTATAATATCCAAATGTTTTATGCAGTTGTAAAACGTTAGATTACGAAAATTAATTCAGTGGTATTTTTTCTTATAGTACTTCAAGACAATCATTGAATACATTTTGACATTTACCTTAACATAGAGCCTTTATGTTAAAAGAAACATTTTCCTGCTTAATAAATTAGTTCAAGAAAGCATTTTTCGCATCATTTTCTGAAGAAAACTTTGTTTATGATCTGTGTTAATGCAATGTGGCCAAATGGTAGGACCATGTTCTTCGGAGTGCAATTGCATATATTCGAATTCTGCCACGTGATAAACTTCTGCTTTTTGCATGCATGTCTGTCGGTGCCTTGCGGGCCTTCAGCAAGAACGCACTTTCTACGGCATGACAGCAGAGCTAACTTCCTATGAAAAGTACTCATGGAGGGTGGATAAAAAAGCCTTACGAATGCTTCCACATTTTAGACTGTTCACTATACGGTGACAAGGTGTTCTTGCAGAGGACGAATCAAAGCTTACTGATTGAACTACACCTTTACAAGTGTAAGGTCCAATTTTCGTTTCTGGTTACATTTGACAGCGAGAAATAGGTGTCCGATTTGGTTTTCTTTAAGTACCTTTATTGAACAGGTGCTTGGAAATACTTCAGATTTGTTTCTCCTGTTGCATAGATAAAGCCCTAGTATTTATGAAAAACCCACCCAATAGAAAAACAAAAACGTTTCATTTTTTAAGTGTCTTATCGGCTCAATTCACTCTGTCAAAGAAATTCTCTCTTTATGCCCTCCCTTACGACACATGAAAACAGATTACAGCAATTTAGTCATCCCCTGAAACAGTGCGAAACGGACGCTTAAGAGCATCATGTCTGGGGTGTTTACCAAGCAATATCATAATACGGTCCTCAAAGCACATTAAAATCAGTGATAAAAACGTCATGTCTTGAATGGAAGGTGTCAATGTCATTTTTAGCCACAGTTAAGCAATGAAAGTTATGTTTCTACTTTCTGCATACGTATCTCTAGAAATTAGAGACTTAGGAAATTTCATACATCTACCTCAAGACCTTTTAATAATGGCCATAATTAATTAAAACTCTAGTTATATATGTCAGAATTACAAATGGTTTGGAGTAATCTACAGCGATGAAACTAACCACAACGAGATGCGTAAATGTAAGCGATCCATCCAAATAATCGTTGCTTGGTTATAGAACAAGAAAGGCATTTTTTCCTTGTAGGGGTGAAAACATTAAAGTATTCAACTCTTGCTATCTCTCTAACTCTTCGTCTGACCCTTATCTGATTTCCCCTTATCACATCCTGAATTGCTTGGGGTTCCCTCTGGCGGATGCTTGTGAAAATCCACTGCTGGTGCTCGATTTCGCAAGAATTCATGGTGCCATGGATCTGACACAGCTGTGTGGCAAGAGAGGCCATGTGTGGACCAAGGCCTACAGTGCTTATATCTGTTTATCTGACCGCGGATCTTATGTCAGGAAAACAGAAATGACTGCGGGCTATACTACTATGATATGACCGCTCGACTTCTTGATCGCTGGCTGTGGGTGTTACGTTTTCAGGGATTTATGATTTGCTACCAATGTTAATGTTGAAATCATTGCATTGCTTTCATATTATTTTGAACCTATTACTATGTACAATATTGAAAATTTCTATAATGTTCACAAGTCAGAAATTCCACAGCATATTAAGGCATTTTCTTCTACAAAGCAAATTACCGTTTTAAACGATATTTATTATTTTATAACCATGCGTTAGAAAAGCAAAACATGACATAAGAACACAGACAGCCACTGTTTTTTGGAAGAACAATTTTAATGATAAGACCATTCATCTAAAAATCATATTGCTGACGAGTATCTATTTGGAAATACTTCTGTTAATGCATGGCTAAAGCAAGATGATAGAATCACCTTAATTGAAAATCAGACCACTACACAAAATGTCAACAAAATATTGTATAAACGACGTTTGTAGACATTTTACCGACAGTCTATAAATTGCAGACCTGTGAGTTATCAGAATGATCAATGTTACATTTCTCCTCAAATCATGTTTTTTTTATTTTCCCAAAAAGTTACTTTAATAGTACAATTGCTTAGTTGATAAAATTGAAATTTTTGCTTAGTTAAAAATTTAAAAGACTCGGTTGAAGTAACTTAGGAAAAATTATTCTAAATTTCGGACTCATTTATATATCATTGTTATAGTCAGCATATACTAATGTAGTAAGTTTTTAATATTTTTCCTCATTTATTTATCCCTTAGATATTTTGGTGCTTAATAAACTTATATAGCAGACTACTTTTCAATAGAGATTTTGCATGTTTATGTTTATTATCATTACAATTTTTTAACATACTCAAAATATATAAACTACGAATAAATTTAATTCTGTATAATTGAATTCTTATCTGATGTTTATAATGGGAGTCACATCCTAAATATGTTATACCAACATGTTCAATATGCTGGTCACAAACAATATCGTAAAGCTCAAATATTTCTAATATAACAATGATTGGCGAAGATTTTTGTTCATATATAAAATATTTTTTTATATATAAAAAAACTAAAAGAGAAATGAAAATTATAAAAACAACTTTTATGCATATTTTTTTGCAAATAGTAAGGATAAAGTGACCAAAAAACGTCTGATTATTTTTGTGTTACCAGTGAACGCATGCAAATTAGGGTTTTGCTTAAGTCAATAACTTATATTTGGGGGGTCCATGGTAGCTTAGTGGTTAGGGCAACAGCCGCCCTTCTGCCCGGAAGTGCGGGGTTCAATTTCTAATGCTGCAAAGATCCACTGAGTACATGCGATATACGAGCTCCTTAAATCTGTGGAACCGAAGGTCGTGTGGTCGGTCGTGGAGCAATTACTATTTGTGTAATGGTCTGGAGAAAATGTCTTCCCTTTTGAGATCAATGTCAAAATGGAGGGAGTGGATCCTCTGGTGGTGCCATCTATCGGAGGAGTCATAGAACAAAAGTCGTACCTTAACATTCGTGGTGCGCTGATTAAACGAAGGACGCACCCTACTCACTTAAATTCGCATAGAAAATGGCATAGCTAGCTTGGCTTGTTCAAGAGTCGTGAGTAACAACAACTTTAAATTTGAAAGTAGGAATATCAGTTGTTATAAAGGCAGGTCAGCCATGCATTTTCATCAATCGTAACTTGTAAAGTAGTGAAAACAAATAGAAATTTCTATTGAGTCCATTCCATTTTAATTGATTTATGATCTCAAATTTGACATATTAGCAATTACATCTCCGAGGTTTGATCCTTGGGTGGGGAAGGTTGACTTAGCGTTCCATCCTTTTATTTCTTTGATGAGTCGATAAACTGAGTACCAAGTATGCTTGAGAACTAAGCACTGGAGGTTTCGCATTAGGCTGACCACCTAACTGACCACCTAATTGAATATTTGGATTCTAACAAGGTCATTTACACGCCTCCAGTTCTGTAGATGTTGGACTGAGCTGCGGCTATCTGAAAAAATCCAAATGTCACTTAAGTATGTGGAGTGGAGAATGGTGTTTAATCCCTCCTTAATAGCAATTAATTCGCTCTTAAAGACCGATCAGTTATCTGGGTTGCGTCGAGATAGCCGTACCACAGGGTTCACAATATAGTTAACGCAAGTATATATATTGTGAGCTTTTTTCCCACCAATATTCTCTTTTGAATTTTTTCTTTTTTTTACATTTTTATCGACTAGTATGTCATACTAGTAAAAGTTTTACGAAAATATTATGTATGGCTATATAAATTAATTTAATGGAACACCTACGCTGATGCAGAATTTCTGTACAGGTTTACGAAAATATTTTCTTAAATTTTTAAAATGATGATAGCTTTTTAGTCAATATTTTGTCCTCAATAGAATTTTTCATGGAAATCAATTTTCAATTACTATAATGAATTTATTTTTGCTTCATACGTAAAAAAGAAAGTCATTTGAGAAACACGTTCATTCATTTTATAAATGCTAACTAAACACTTCTTACACACACACACACACATGTATATATATATATATATATATATATATATATATATATATATATATATATATATATATATATATATATATATATATACAGCGCAGCGGAATTTCACGGTAGATTCCATTTTGGTTGAACCGAGAGGCAAATTATTTTTTTGCCTTAGATTTAGTTGTCTTGATTATATACGGTTTTCAGAGTCACTGTGTCCTGTATGTTTTGGCATTGTTCTTATTGTCAAAATAAAGTGAGTTCGAATCCTGGCTTAACTAAAAATATCTCATAGCGGCTAAAACACGCAAAAACTCGACTTTTCCTCAAAGAATTTTTTTTCATTTACTTATGAAAATTATATCACTTATTCATACAGTATTATTTAATTAATTACAGTATTACTTAAATTTATATTTCTTAGTCCATATAAAATTCATTTCTAATCTCTTAATTTCCAAAGTCTAATCTTTTCCACTTCAACTTTGATGTAGTTCAAATAAATACATTTTATTTCATGAAATCATTTAATGTTAGAGAATATGTAAATTTGTTGTTGTTGCTTATGACACTTGGACAAGCCAAGCTCGCTAACCCTTTGGCAGCGAATTAAGTCAATAGCGAGCGTCTTTCGCTTGGAACAGAGCACCACGAAGGTGAAGTACGACTTTGCTCTTTTTAAGGTGCCTCGTAATTTTGAACCACGGTCAGGTGACGGGGCCACACCTGAGCTGGCACCCTCCTCTGCACATCCACACCACACCAGCGAAAGGACTTTGAACGTCACATATTAACGTGGACTCGTCCCCAACCCACGGAGTTCCAGCAACCCAGTGAAAAAGCGTACACCCCGTGGTCACCCTCCCAACCACTGCCCGCGGCAAATGATGCTTCACTTTGCTGAGCTTACGGGAAGCGGCGTGAAGCTACTGAGCCGCTGGAGCTCATATGTAAATTTAATTTCCATAAATTAATTTTATATTAAAAAGAGAATAAAACGAGTTTTTAAAAAGCTTGATATGAAAAAGCTCTTAAGGATTTAAATTATGTCATACCTTTCCTGAAACTTAAATAAATGCTTCATTTTTTCTTCACACATTTTCTTTATTTCAGTTTACAATGTTTGATATACTTTCATGTGTATTTAGTTTAAAAATATCTGAGTAATAATATGCTAATAAACTCTTATATAAAGGTTTTTTGGGGGAATGCTGAATAACATAAACAAATTTTATCTTAAATAAAAATTTTTTAAAAAAATCAAAAGTTTATAAAATTATAATTAAATGAAATTAAAAAAACGTTGTTTATTTGAATGTGTAAGGCTTTTTTCTAAAGTTAATTTTACATTTTAAAATCGTATCTTAAATAAGATGAAATTTCTCCAGCTATAATATAAAATATTTTTACCGTCAACTGGCAAATAGTTGCTTTCATCATTTTTGACAAAATAGCTATTAAAGCTCTTAAGCTCTTTCAAAAATAGGAGTATATTAACACAATCGTATGCACAGGTGCAAATTCTCTTTCACAATCAAAGTTGCAGTAAATGAATTTTAAAGTAAAAGTTATGGATATTCAAGTTTAAAATAAATAAATAAATTTTTGTAAGCTATTGGATATATATATATATATATATATATATATATATATATATATATATATATATATATATATATATATATATATATATATAATATATAATATAATATATATATATAACCAATAGCTATGAAGAGTTAAAACGATATTAACAATATTCTTATTTATAAATCTCAACTATATACAACTATAAAACAAATTTATATGTAAATGCTATATTGTCTTATAGGTGTTTCCTTCAATTCGTGATTAGTTGTTTGATTATAAATGAAATTACTTTCAGTAATTGCGTGAGATCTGTTTTTTAAATACGAATTTCGATTATTTTTTGTGTTAATTTGTTGTAAATTTTAATAAGAAATAATGGTTTAGGGGTATTAAAAATTATATTATTAATTTTTTTTCAAGTTAAATCTCTATAATGATAAAATTGTACACATGTCAAAGCCGTGATATTTATGGGATTTGGAGTAATTTGACTTGATTTCTCACACACACGCACACAAATGGACACGACACCAACAAACCAACCAAAAATACTTTTGTGATCAAAATTCAAATTTTGATTAGTGGCTTAAAGTTTATTATAAATAAATAAAAGCTTAATTCATCAAAATTTGCTTTTTTTGTCCAAAATTAACTTATATAATTAAATTGTTGCATATTTTACATGAGAAGTAAAATGAAAATATTAAATTTAATAAAAGAAAAAATTTTGTTTTAATGTTTTGAGTTAAGCAACAAAATTAAATCATTCAATAAATTTAATATTTTTTATTAATAAAATTGCTCGTAATGTTAAAAATTATCAAAAAAGAGAAATTGATGTTAAAATCAAAAATATTTTCTTCATTTTGTCATTTAAATCTCCTAAAATTTAAAAGAATTTTCTTTTCCTCCTTTCTGTATTGTTTACTTGGAAAGGATTCCAGTTTTATCATCGACAATAAAGGGAAACAGGAAAAGCCAAATGAGGCAACCTTAAAATTAAACTGCGTGACTGAGCAAGAAAACTGTTGTAAAGATATCCTTTTAAAAAGTTTATTACACGAAGAAAAGCATAAGTAAAGTGGAGTTAACGCCTTATTATGTTTGCATAACTATGAATCTCACATATTAAGTATATCATTATTCAACCAGGAAGATTATGGCGTTTTCTGGATAAAATGAATGAATATTTTTCTAATGCCCATGAAGTAAAGAAAATTATTACGTTTTTGTCACATAATATGATAGGATTGCTAGTAAAATTTATCAAATATGAACTAATGTTAATTCCATGTAATGATTCGTAATCTTCTATTAGTTTTTTTTAAATTATTCTCCCAATTTATCAATTTAAATAAAAACTAAAATAAAATGTTTGAATTTTTGTCGTAAGAGAAAAAAAACTTGCAATATACCCTAGTAAAGTCTATCCCAGTGGACTAAACAAAAATGGTTTCTGAAAGCATGTGAGAGAATAATTCGCTTATTACGTTACCAAAAGAAGAATTTTGGTTGGCAGATTCCATCCATCTGATAAGAGAAAAATTCAGTGTATGCATGATAATATTTAAAGCTTGTTTACCATGTTTGCGAAAATTTATCACCAAATTAGTGGCAAATGTTTACAACTTGGATATTATTAAGTTAGTAAAATTTATCATTCGCTGATACCATTAGTTACGTTACACTGAAGTTGCATCTGCAGTAAGAACTCGCTCCAAAATATAATTCTTTGTTTGCCACAGAAGTGCTCCATCAGCTCACGAGAATGACCAAAAAGATTATCGATAGTTCTGTTGATAAGATTACCCAAAAATTAAAAACGAGTATTGAATTCGTTTTTGAACTGATTAACCATGATATTGCATGTTAGTTTTAAACGACTTATTTACGGTTCAGTTTAGTACTCTGAATTCAAGTTTTACACTCAAGAGTTGATTCAATACGGTTAGAGATTCTTAAATGGTTCTCACAAGCCACTACAAGTATCCTCACTTATTTTGGGAATAGGATTCTCGAATTTTTAAGAAGAAAATAAAACACATTGGTCATTTAATTACCATATATGTTCAATTGTCTTTAAGTCTCCTGTCGTTACGATACCAATGAATATGTTCAATATTTTTATTGATTGACCTCTGAAAAGTATTGATTTAGTAAAAGCTCTCACACAAACTAAAGCGGACAATTTTAAAAAAATTGAACTGAAAAGGTGATTTTTATGAATGAAATTCTTAGAGAAGGTTAGTATCCTTTGCGGAGAATCCACGGTAGTTTAGTGATTTTTCATCAAGCTCTTACCTGGAAGTATGTAGATTTGCAAGAAGATTGTGGCTTGGACTAATGGTTTACACTATTAACCAAATAAAATAAGTCATAATCGTTCTATCGAATAGAAATGATAGAGATAATAATTCAAGTCTAAAGAATTTTTCTTTAGACTTGAATTAATATCTCTATCATTCAAAAATCTACATTCAGGTTAATGAATCACATTCGATGTGTACCAAGGGTAAAAATAATTACAAGTAGTTATTATTTTTACCCTCTATAATACCAAAAAGCTTAACAGAATTAATCATGAATTAGAAGAAAATATGTTCTAAACAAAGAATAAATTTTCTACGTTTACTAACTACGTTACTAAATTTTTAAAGAAGAATTTGTCATTATCCGTATGTTTACGGATGAGAAAAAGTCCAGATCTTATTTTAAGTGCAATCAGATTAAAAATTTAGTTTCAGTGGGCTACTGTTGAGAACGAACAATTAACTGGTATTATATTAATAGGAAACTATGAAAATTAATTAATCGATTTTAATTTTTTAAAAGTAAATGTATGTTTTCGATGGAATTATAAGATTTTTTTTCAAATATTTCAGAATCGTTGAGATATTTGGATGTATTGACGAGGAAAATAATAAATTTAATTTCTCATTACAAAATTTCAGAAAATTTACAATTTTCTGCCTGATAAAAGAAAAGTCGTTCTTGAATTCCACTGTCACTTTCCGTTAATTGCTTTCAATGAAGAGTTCATAAGTTTGTAGAGATTCATTTCAGAAATGCATATGTAAAGAGCTTTCAAGATTGGGTAAAAATGTTGAATTCATTGTTGTTTTTGTTATTGCCTTTATCTTACAATCAACACCCCAGAGCCAAATATTTAAATTATTTCGCATATTGATTGATGTATTTCTTGTTACAAAATGATTTTATTGAGCTTACGTAGGCTTATTAAGTAAATTAAAAGTTTTCTTCTTAAAGTGAAAACCGAAACTCATTGATACAGATGATAATTTTTTTTCAAGAAAATAATAGTGTACAGTATCTTACTTTAATAGCCAAATAATAGAGATAATACCTTACTTTAAACAAGAGAGAGAAAATATCCTGCTTTAAGACTCAATTCTTAGAGCAATATCGTTTCTAAAAATCTTACAGAGTCATTATTCTTGTACTAACGTAAAATGGTATGAGTGGTATAAGTTTTGGAACAAAATATATGAAATTTTACTTCATAAAATTCTAATTTCTTTGTTTGGAATTTATATTTGAATAAGCTCTCACTCGATCAACAGTTGCCTTAGAAAAGTCTGAGCTAAATTTTCCATGGACCTCATAGAATTACCACCATACATAAAATGTATCGTACTCCATATTCGTAAATCAAGGTATTACTCTTTTCAAGCTAGAATGATAAAACTTGAACTGAAACTAATTTAATTTTGAAAATGAAGTGAAGTGGGATCACAGACCGAAAAGTATCAGCGCAAACTTTTAACATACAAAACATATAAATGAATAAATAAATAAATAAAACAAGCAAATGTGAAGCAATATGATTACTTCTAACGTAAACTTATATAATGATATCTGTAATTCTAAGGAAAATACAAAATTAAGAAAAAATGTATTGCAACATGAAAAATATTAGAATAAAAAGAAATAACCTACCACTATCAAACTGATATTATTGACATTATTCTCCTCAGTTTCTAAGCCCTTTTCATATGCTTTGCGAATCTAAGTAAAATATTTTTATTTTTTGAATAGCACAATAAAACCCATATCGATAATGATAACTTTGGTAATAATATTACCAAAGAGCACCGTCCCACCCGAAGGTATATGGTGGAGTGTGGGTAGAGCTCCTTAAGTGGTAGGCTGTCCAAACCGAAGGGACAAAAGGTGTTCTATTGGGACTCGCTGTGGCTAGAAGAGGGCCGAATGGCCTTAATTGAGAAAGATACAGCACAAAATATATATATACAGATACAGGCAAGTTTACAGAGGAAATTTACATATGTACAAAGGCAGGAGGAGGTGGAGGTTAGTCAGTGAGCTGAAGGAGTTCACCCTGCAGAATTTCCTTGGCACCTTTCCTGAATTCCTTAAGAGGGAGGAGCTGCTTGAAATGTAGTTGGTGGAAGTTCTTGGGAAAGGTCTTTTCCCGAATGTTGGAGTAGCGGCTACAGTGGAGGAGAAGGTGTTACGGATCTTGTGCATCACCGTCATGTGGACAATCTGATTGCCCGTGGAATCTGCTGCGATAGGTGCCGAAGACTCTGTGCCCGGTAAGAAGCTGGTTTAAAAAGAAGTCCCCTTGTAGTCTTTTCCATAAAACTTTAAGGGAAGAGTTCAAAGGGTCTCCTGGATTTGTTGGAGGTTTCCCATCTGTGCTACCACATAGAAGTATCATGCTCAATGGTAAGTGTCCGGAACTGCTGTTTGCTGAGTTTGACAGTGATGTCAATGTTGTCTAATTAGGTGGTCTGCTTCGCTGCAACGTCAGCTGCTTCATTTTGGGTGATACCAATATGAGCCTTGACCCAGTGCAAGGCGAAATGTCTCTCTCGTCCTTTGCAGATCTCGACAATCTCTTGTATTGTATCGCTTGAGTCTTGCCTTCCAGCCAACGTCAAGAGTACTGACCTAGAGTCTGTATAGATGTGGCATTTCTGGTAATCGTGGGAGATCGCGTGCTTGATGGTTAGTAGGATTGCGGTTGCTTCTGCTTCAAACACTGAAGCCGTGTCATTAAGTTGGGCTTTATTGATCTTAATCAGCTCATTGTCTCTGTAGATGAGTGACGCACAGCCGAATCTATTGTCAATCTTCGAGCCATCCGTGTAGGGGTAAAAGTCTTCGTGGACCTGCTCCATATTCTAAATCAAAGAGTTGGTCGTCCATGGTGGGGTGAGACTTGGACCTTGATCCAGGCATTGCAGGGGCTCCAATCAGTCTCGTTGATGTGGATTGTCGACCCAAGATTCTACAACTTGAACCTCTTTTGGAGGGTGCCCGCTTTGAGGAAGATCGGTGAGACACCTGCCAGTATTTGGAGTGCATCGGTGGAGGTAGTACGATAAGCTTTCGTCACTTTCAGGAGTCCAATACGTTGGATTTGCTTGAGCTTGTTGTTGATCCTGGCAGTGCTGGAATACCAGACCTGACATCCGTAGAGAATGGTGTTCTCAATGACTCTGCAGTAGATGAGCTTCAGGATATTTGCCTATAATCCCCTACGAGACTCGGGAGATTCTGACTAGCTTGTTTTGGAGGCTGTCAATCTTGTTCTTGGCATCGTTCAGGTGTTCAGGTGACATCATTCAGTTCATCAGAGTAGGTGATTCTGTTTCCGAAAAGCGAGATGCCTGGTTTCCTAGTAATGTCCTTACTCCTAGTAAAGATATAATATTTACACTTACTGAAACTTAGTTTGAGTCCAAATTCCTTGGTTCAGTCTTCTACTATCTTGAGAGGACTCTTGACCAACTTCGTGAACTTTAAATAGGACTTTGCTTCCAACGGTATTGCTACATCATCAGCGAAGGCCTGGCAATGGGCATTAGGGCCAAAATCTTTAGTCAGCAATTCATTGGCCATGATAAGCCATAGGAAAGGTCCAAGGTTTGAGCCTTGAGGAACCCCGATGTTGTATGGTACATGTCTCTTATTATCATCTAAATAGAACCTGTTCTTAAGGAATGAATTCACCATCCAGTACAAATTAGCAGGAGTCTGGAATTTTCTGAGTAAACGCAGTATGTCATTCCACCTGGAGCTGTAGAAGGCATTCTTGATGTCCAGCGAAATCAGGCAGGAGAAGAGGTTGTTCTGCTTATTTTGCTTGATGTGGTTGATAAGTTCTCTAGGGGCATCACAGGTACTTTTGCCCCTAACAAACTGATATATAACTATTATTTGCAATAACCTTGCAATTTATGCCTATAAGTGGAACTCGGATGAAGAAAGATCTGCTTGCCAGAGAGCATTCGCATGCAGATACTTTTAAATCTGTAAACATTCCAGAAGGTACTAGGCTTTTTCATTATGATTTGTATTAATAATTCTTTAAACCCTTTATAAGTTTTAAGTAATGATCACTGGTTTTTGCCGTTTTAAGATATACTTGAAGAAATGGGTTGTTATAATGCATCAAAAATAAAATGATTAATTTTACCGGATCTATCCTCTACAGGTATTGTTCCGTTCGGCATATTCGAAAGTTCTTTGAATGCCTTTTGTGTAGATTTAACTTCTCATGGACCGAAGGACAAGCCCAATGACAAAGTGGTACTGCTTTGCTCTCCCAAACCACAGTCCGAGGTTGTGTTTTCGAGATGGGAAAGATTGGCTCAGCTTTTCATCCCTTCAGTGCGTCGATAAAATCAAGTACCAAGCATGCTTGGAAACTAAACACTGGAGGTTTCGCGTTCGGCTCAGTGTCCAAGTGGGACATCTGTCTCGCACTCCAGAGCTCTCGGACAAGAAAACAGATAGGGGCACTGTAGACCCATATCTTGCTCACACGAAACCTTCTGGCCTCCGAGTTTGGTATTGGTTTCATATTAGGGGTGTTTCTGAAATTATCAATTCAATGCTTTGGTGGAAATTTAATTTTGCACTTCAACACCGCAGACGGATAGCCTACTCGCGAAGCGAGTGTGAGGCCTACTCGCGAAGCGTATAAAACCCATCACAGGGAGACAACAAGACCCCTGCCGGGTTAATTTTGCACTTCATGAATTTTTGAGCGGCCGCATGATACTTTGTCATACCGTACAATCTCCCTGGTGCTTATTTGATTTTTTTAGAAATTAAAAAAAGCCATCAAGTTGCATAACTGTTATGCAAAGTTTTCTAAATGAGTAAATTAAATTAATTACAAGAAACCTAAATAAAATGATGAATTTATGGTATTTTTAAAGAAAGAAAATTCGTTTGATTGATCTTTATTAAAATTTATGATATTTCCATGAAGCTACGATGCATAAACTAGGACTACCAAAATAGAATACTGTATAAAATCCTTAATGTATACTCGATGTCTCTAATGTGATAAAAGTTCAGGTTGGCGGAGAAACATTAAAATTCTGTAAAAATATTTATCGAATTCAAAAATATGCCAATATGTTTATACAGTATTTGTTGTGTTTAAGCACATGCATATCTTTGTAAAATTAATATATGTTAATAAAATTTGTATTCCTTTAAGGTATTTTCCAAAATTTGTTTATATCAAATATGTATGTTTAAAAAAATCTCAGAAATATTGTTTTTCTTATAACTACTGTATTACTGCATTTCCCATCATAACTTCGTAATGGTCAGAGGTAGAAAGGGTTGATGTGAATTTTTGTGCTATCATAGATTTGCTTCTTCTCCCATTATAATCATTTCTATCAGGTGGATTATCTCATATTAATTTAATATTATATATATATATATATATATATATATATATATATATATATATATATATATATATATATATATATTAAAAAGATATTAATATTGAATACAAAAACACTTTTTTCTAAATTTAATTTACATCAAATTTTCAGGCAAATGAAATGATTTGAAATTAAAACTTTAATTAAGAACTTAAAACTGATTATAATTGCATAACCTTAATACAATTATAATCAGATAAAGATGGTTTCTTTGAAAGTCATGCTTTCTTGTCATTTGCTTCAAAAACTCATAAATCATTTCGTCATTTATTTTTTACGCTTCTACGATTATGGTCACGGTTTGATGCTGCTTTATGTAAACAGCCACTTTATCTTGAATTATAAATGAGAATTTACTTCATGTATATTCCTTCTAACAAGGTATATGAAGTTCAAACATGATTTTACACCTGTTGCTTTATAAATTTTGATGTTTCATAATCAATGGATGAAATGAAATTGTGCTACACTTTTTTCACTTCTTCCAATATCAACGGTGGAATTCACTTGGCATGTGGTAAAAATGACTATCACCAATACCAAATTGTTCTTGAAAGAATTCTGAATATTATCTTCTTACAGGACATGGTCTGAATTTTGAGAATCGCACCTTATCAAAATTATCCTATCAGGTGATAATAGTTTAATTCGTAACAAACATTAAAAATATTTCAAATTCAAAAAATATTATATTTATTTCTTGCAAGTGTATATCATATATTATAAGCTCTTATGAGTTGTTTTAAAAGTTTTCAGCATTTTTATCAGAAACATTTAGGTAATGTGAAATTATTTTTCGGTATTATGATACATTTGTACTGGGTAGTTTTTTTATATCAAATAAATTTCATTTATCTGAAGTAATCACGTTTATTCGATTGAACTCTAGTTTAGTCTTTATACTCATATAATAGATACTTGAACAATAAGTTATTGTTCTTAATTGTTAAAAAATATATATATTGCATTTTTACATATTCTTACAAAATTAATACTCACTTCATTGTAATGCACATGTACTTTAAATTGAAAAACCTTTAATAAAATATTTGTATTTTATCTTTTATGTTTCATATATATATATATATATATATATATATATATATATATATATATCATATATATATATATATATATATGACATATATATATATATATATATATATATATATATATATATATATATATATATATATATATATATATATATATATATATATATATATATATATATATATATATATATATATATATATATATATATATATATATATATATATATATATATATATATATATATATATATATATATATATATATATATATTGAAATGTCCACCCCATTATATTTCCTTCTTTCATTTTTTAATCACATTTTGAAATTAGTAAATATCAATTTAAGAATTAAAAGAATTAAATATGTAGTTATATTCGTGGTGACTTTTTCAAATTATTTAATGATTTGAAATCTAGAATTTAGGAAATATTGCATTTAAATTTAAGATTTAAATACTAAGTTACATATTTTAATGACTATTTTCATATTTCTTAATGGTTGGTAACATAAAATACACTATTATTTTGTTATAAATGAAAAGATTCATATTTTTATACAAACTTTTTTTTAATTAGAACACAGTAAAAATAATCTTTTATTTTTTCGTTACTCTCAATTTTTATATTCTCTTGAATTTTATTTTCAGAGAAAAGATGCGCTCTCAAGGCTACAACAGCTGCTCCAGTTGCGTGGCGGCCTTCGCCTGCGGTGTGATCGGTTTTCTGCTGTCGACCCCCATGAGACTTTCAGGATTACTTTTCATCATAATCATCGATCATTTTGAAGTGGACAGGTTTCATGCAACCATACCAATCGTTTTATTTGGCGTGACGAGGTCTTTATCCGGTATGATATGTTTAAACATCATGATGTCCTGATTTGAATTTTCGATTTGATTTTAGTATTTTTAATGCTGTAGAACTTCAACTATCCGAATTAAATGGACCGGACACAATTGGAATGATCAAATAATCAGATAAGCAGTTTTTTTTTGAAAAAATGGACTGTTTTTATTTATTGTACGTTGAAAATAGGAGAAAACAATTACATATATTTAAAGGAAAATTTTTTTTAATCAATTAAATGGAAATTCAACACTTTTACATGTTAAGATACTTACAAGAGTTGTTCATTGATACAATTTGTATGTACAGAGCCTTAAGTGAAAGTTATTCAACACTTAATCTTTATCATCATTTGCAGTTTTAAATATGGTGTCCCACTCAAAATTTTTTCTCCTATATCTTCAGCAGTAACTTCTGAACATCCAGGACTTTAGAAAGAATGTTTTTAAATTCCTCAAATGACACTTCATTCTAATCTTCCCCCTTCTCTTACCTTTCCTTTTTCTCACTTTAGTCTAATTTATTTTCTGAAATTCTGACAGCGATTCGGATAAAAGGTGTTAGGACTATTGGATTTCTTTTGAACTTAAATTGGCTGGTTATCGTGAAAGATCATAAAATCTCTTAAACGAAACATTTCTCATTAGAAAGCATGAATGGAATTCAACTTTACCACACATTTTTTTAAATGTATGTTTGATTAAAGAATTACAAATTTAACTTAATTTTATTTTTCTTGATCAAAACTGAAAATCTAATTATAAAGAAGAAGTAGCGAAATTAATATTTTAAAGTGGAAGTAGAAAACTGATGTATACGCATTTCTCCTGGAGGGTCAATTAAATCGACTCCAAGCCCATAATCACTCTTTGCAAAAGCTTTCTGCGGCCCTTGAAGCTGTTGATTACGGTCTGCAAAAGAGAAATTATATTTAGGCTCCACACGAATCGATTCAAAGTGAATTCTTGGGCTCCTTTCATCCCTTCAGTGTGTCCATAAGCTGAATACCAAGCATACTTGGGAACTAAGCACTGGGGGTTTCGCGTTAGGCGGACTAGAGTATATTCTTCGCATCCCAGGGTCTCTCGGTCAGGGATACAGAGATGGGCACTGCCCGCCTTGGTCCACATGGGCTGTCATGCCGCAGAGTTTAGTTTTAGTTTTTTCAACGTGATCAGTGCAGTTATCCCCGATAAGAAAAATTCAAGGTTCTATAATAAAAAAAGTTGATCTAAGCTCAGCTATTTTTTATAAATTTTCTCACTCATCGAAACTTCAACTTTATCATGATATGCAGCTGCTAGTTTCTGAAACATCTAGTCTTTAAATATTTTCCAGTGAAAAAAGGAGACAGTTTTGGCGGAAAATTACAATTTTTGAGGAAAAAATTACAGCGTTGCTAGCAACAGACGTGAGTTTCCATTCATGTCTGTTGTGAGCAGCACTGTAATTTTTTGGTTTTATTTTTAACCTCCATTACATTTATCGCATTTAAATCTAAGAACTGTTTTTGGATAAACTCTTAAAAAAGAACTCTCTCATCCGGCTTGAAAATATTTTTTGGTCGCTGTAGATTTTACACAGTGTTCCTTCTTTCCACTCAATTTTCGAAATTTTATGCATAGTTCCCCTTTCAAAATACAATTTTTTTAAAGCTCAAACCATGTAACTGTCTGAAGTTTTGGTACTTTTCATGCTCTACTTCATAGCTAAACAGTTCGATTTTTTTTAATGGCATTACCATCAAGAAGAATGTTCATTCCATTCATTCTTAAGCCAAGCAAGCTAAGCTTTCTCCAGTTTAAAATGCTTTGCTTCTCATCAATATTTTCGGAAAAGGAACACTTTTCTCGCACTGTCTCCTTTTTCGATGATTTTTTCCCCAAGTGTTTAGAATTGTCGAAATGCATTTTTTTGATATTCCATATTTTGTTAGCAATTTTTTCTTTAATGTTTTTTCGTGTACTTATTTTAGAATTTTTTTTACTGTAAACTCTGAAATACGTTCATTTCTTTAACAGAAACAAATTCCCAATAAAACTGAATCATTCTCTCTCTCTCTCTCTCGACAAATAAAGCGAAACAAACTACAGAAATCAAACTTTCAAAGAGTTTCTTTTCTATGTAGCAACGCGCAAAGAGGAGACACTTGAATTCTTTTCCATTAAATGTCTGTTCTCACAATCTCTGGAATGTCTGTAAGTGTTACTTCAGTGTTCAAGAATGAATCAAGTTCTCAAACTCTATACAAAAAAATCAAATAAAAAAAGATAAAAAAAAATTGTAGATCATAAAAAATACTTGTCAGAAACGATTCGCATAAAGATTTTTGAATTTTTAGTTCGTAAATGGGATTTAAAATTATCACTGTGTCTATGGTGTTAAGGTGGGGACTAATTCATAGTTTGTAAAAATATAAATGCTCGTTAAATTGAGGTTCTTAAAAAACAAGTTTCTTCTGTATGCAATATATAGTAGAACTCTATATCGCATAAGCATTTGAAAACATTTCAATTCAAAAATCTTCATTTCAGTGTGTTTCAAAAATAGTTTTTTTTTCAACAGTCAATAACATTCCATACGAAGAATATAATTAGTAACATCTTCAAGCACAAGAACAAGCGCGCGCACACACACACACACACACACACACACACACACACACACACACACACACACACACACACCTAATCTTTATCAAATTAATTTTGAATTTCTGTCCTTGGAATTGAGATTATTTAATGTTTTCTATCAAATGAGAGAATTGTTATGTAATTACTTTTTACCCCATTTTTTAATATCATAATTTTCTTTAGTACCATTTTAGAAGTATATCTCAATATGAAATTAATATTTATAAAAAATTTTCGAGTAAATTAGAATTTCTGTTTTAGGACCTTTCACTGGATATTTAGGTCAAGTATTCGGATTACGTGCAGTAACATTGTTTGGATGTATTTTAACCACTGTAGGAGTCGGAGGCTGCTTTTTTGCTCAGGATTTAAAAATTGTAAACATTTTTCTTGGCTGCTTTTATGGTATGTATGTTTATGATGACGCGCTGCGTACTACAAAATTTGACATTCAACTCAATTCTCTAAAATTATTCTTATAGATTTTAATAATGAAGGATTACATTTATTTAAATTTAAGCTAATATATATATATATATATATATATATATATATATATATATATATATATATATATATATATATATATATATATAAGCTTGAAATTATTGTCATTTTGAAGGTTATTAATATAAATCAGAAGCAGTAGTTATAAGTAAAACACTAGATACTTATTGGGATAATATTGTGTTATAATCAAATATAGAGAGTTAAAATGTAATTACGAGAATTTACTTTAAGATATCTTCAAAAATCTAACAGAATATATTTTTAATCAATTATGTAATACTGATTTTTTTTTAAATTGAAACTTCTGATATCTAATGTAAGTGTGTGTGATCACAACAGCTAATTTAATCTCCTATTTCATTTCATGTTAACACATATATGAGAAACATCACAAATCTTACACGAGGATCATTATTTTTAACAAATTTTGAAAGATTTAATTGAAAAATTGCAAAGGAATTTTGCACATTAGTTATAAAATGAAATGCACTTCCAATAAGAAAGTTTGATAAATGTTACTGTTGATTAAAATTATATGCTTATCAGAAAATTAAAGTATGGCTTCTTTTAAAACTAAATTGGAAAAAAATCAATCTAAAATTTATAACATTTATTATTTCTATAATAATAAAAGAAAATTAATTAAATTTAATAAAAAATCGTACAATTGGCCAAACTTACAACCATATTCTGCTAAGAAAATTAATGCAAAATTCTATTAAAAATGATGGATTGATTTTGTAAAGAAAATTTTGTTCCCAATCAGGATGATCAAGGAATTCATTTATTAAAGTTTATTGTCTAAAAATATCTTAGCTTTTAAATTTCCTTACTTTTTTCACATAAATTCATGCCAATGTTTTTTATTTGATGATTTTAAAACATTGTTAATTATCATTCTTTATAGGTATAGGATTTGGTCTTGGCTTCAATCTGGCTCCAACGATCCTAAAGCAACACTTCAACAAAAATTTTAATTTAGTGAATGGCTTTTATATGACTGGTACTTGTTTATCACCAGTCATAATGCCACCAGTTATTGCATTCCTCATTGAGGAATACGGGTATTCAGCGATGTTTCTGCTTTTATCCGGAATTATTTTAAACAGTGTACCGTTTTCAATTTTATTAAAAGATCCGAAAAATGATGAATACCATTTAAAAGTTGACAAGCAGAATAATCGTAATTACCTAACTATTGTTGATTCACAAAATTGTCATCCACCGCAATATAACAATGTGTTATCAGGTGAAGACAATCTTAAAGAACTGGATGTGAGAATGAAAATACCAACGACAGAAAGAATTTCTTACCAATTTAGTGAAACAGTACATGCATGTCTTGAATCTGGTAAAAGGAAAGGAGTCATCAATCCTTGTTTTAGCTCAAATGAAATACACCCAAAACAACAAATTTTGTGTTTAAATTTCGAAGTCCATCAGGATAATATGGCGGCAAAAAGTAATTTTCAGGAGCAAAACGATGACTTTATTAAACAGAAACTAAACAACAAAATGGAGTGTGAAAGTGTAGACAGAGTCAAAGAAGAGCACATTTCGAATAGCAAACCAATAAATGTTGAGAAAAACTGGCAAATTTCAATGCCTACTGAAATTGCCAACTCTAAAAATACAAGCGACAGGAGCTTACGACGCTCGCAGTTTCTTTTGTTTTTGGAGCCCACTTTCCTCATTCAGGTGATAATTCAAAGTCTGCAAGCCTTCAACGCAACATTAAGTTGGACAATTTTAATCGATTTCGCTCGAGATAAAGGTATAGCACCGGAAAAGGCAGTGTATTTCCTGACGTACATTACTCTCGCGGAAGTTGTTGGAAATCTTTCGTTCAATTGGATTTGTGATCGTGGGTATCTGTCAAGAACCAATTACTGCGCGATCTGCTTCTTGATTCTGTCTGCCGACAACATTTATTTGGTGTTGGCTGCCAGTTATGCGTCAATCCTGGTGGCCGTTCTTATCAGTGGCTGCATAGCAGGGACGTTGTGGTCTACGTTTCCTGGAATCATTAACGACTTCATTGAGGAAGACCAACAGGCAATGGGAATGTCATCTAGATTTCTTCTTTACGCAGTTTTCTGTGCTTGCAAATCACCAGTAATAGGTAAGGGAATTTTGTAAGATTAAAGCTTATCTTCCTTTTTCATTATCCGAACAAATTGAATGACATTTATTATTTCAAATGGCATTAAGCAGGGTGATTGTAATCTGTTTTTAAAAATTAAGAAGGCTGCTATATCCACTCAGATCAGCTGCAATGACCATCGATAGAGCCGCTTCCCATTCCGAGAGGCTGAAAGGAGGATAGTAGAAACGCATCAAGCCATGACGTAGGTGTCTCAATGATCAAGATGGATACAACCCGCTCTCCCCCTCCACCTCTTGCGTGCAGTCCATGGCATTCAATGTTTTTTGAATTTCTCATTGGGATCCATAACTTTTTGAATTCCGCGCATCCCGCACAATGGATCGGACGTGGAATACTCTCCTCACTCACTGAGCCTCACTGCACTTTTCCTTCTAGGGGCAATATTCAGCGTCCGATACACCTAGAATTCAGATCAAGATCTCGTGACAAAAACTCTTGTTGTGGCAACAGCATGCTTCCCTGTAATAAGCCTTGAGCTAGGCTCCACCAGTTAGATGGAAGAAGCTGGTGGAAGTCTTCCTCGTTTAAAAGCAGGGTCTAAGCAGTCCCCAAACATACCATTTCAAATGGAGGACATTTAATGAGCTTCAGCTTTTTACACGATGGATCTTCAGTTAAGCTAAGATTCGATTCCCCAATCTTCTGATAAGGAGAACGACGCCATAGCATTAACCAGACCATAGCGGTCCTGCGAAAATTATTATCGCTGCGATCAAAATTAACACCACAGGAATTTTCAAGAGGTTATTCCAATATTCCCTTCACCAATGTCAACTCTACAACGACACGAGTTTCCAGTCTTCTGAGCACTTGATGTGAGCTTTTACTTATAAATCAGATTTTGTAACTTTTGATATCAGTATTTCGATTTTTCAACACTAATGTATGTTTAGGTTGGAAGTCTAATATTACTCTTTTTTGTTCATCAGAGTGAAATACGACGCCGTGCAGTTATTCCTCTTCCGGATGGATAGTGCCATCTTTCTTAATTTGTAAAAACGATTTAGAATTATCCTGTATGCATAAACACAGTTGATATTACTTTATGGAATACAGATTATTAATATAAAGTTAACTAAGTATGTACTATATCTTAATCTAATGCAAGATATTAATATTCAATTACCATGATACCTCTAAATTTAAATAAACAGTGAGTTTTAAATCCTTGTTAATTAATATCCGTTATATTCAGTTAGTTCAATGCTAAGAAACTATGAAAGAATAATATGTATTGTTTTCTTAAGAAGGGCACTGAATACAGCTGGCACGCATCTTAAGGTAATAAAATAAAAATTTTAAATTTTTAAGTATTTTTATTACGTTTATACGTGAAATGTAGACACACGTGTGTTTATAAAGGTTGAATAGTCAACTGAAATATATATATATATATATATATATATATATATATATATATATATATATATATATATATATATATATATATATATATATATATATATATATATATATATTCTTCTTAACATAGAGAAGATTAGACGGTATGCTAATAAAGGGTAAAAAATGAATTAATTAATAAAATACTAGAAAAATATCAAAAATTTACTGCACATGTTTAACCATTCCCAAATGATTTCAATAGATATGTAAAATATTAAAAACACTGAACTGAGATTCTCTTTTCGATGATTTATTTTAATAATCGATATGGATATAGTTTTTATTTCATTGGAAATTGTATTTGCCTTAGGGCGTGATTAAATATGCAGAAATAAGCAAATTCCAAAGACAAAACAAAAATCGTAAAAATTCGTTTCATATTATGCTGACGAGTCTTTTGCAGAGTGGAAATTACGATACAATCAAACACAAATTAACACAACTAAAACATTTTGAAGTAAAAATTATCGAGGAATATTTCACCATTTACTTGTGACCCCAATTAAATTAGCATGTGTGTTGAAAATGTCAAGGGATAGAAATCAAGCATCATCAATTTCCTGTAAGGGGATGCAATGCATGAAGAATGCATATGCATCGACAACTTCTGCTTGAAATGATGTGCATCCATAAATGGACTGAACGCAAGTGAGGAATGAGATGCTAGTTGGGGCGTTTGGTATCAATATGATGTTGCTAATTTTCATCGCTATATCGTTGAAAAATTTTAAAAAAAGTAGAAAACGCCCTAACAAACTATAATCAAAATAGTATTAACACTGAGCAGAAATGTCGCTACTTGTCTATTATACAGTCGACAATTTCTATTGAAAACAATGTTACAAAATGCTCTCTCTCTGCGTATGTGTGATTTAACTTAAAAAAACTGTACCTCGTTTTATATAATCCCGATTAATTAGCGCTAGCAGGCTCCAGACTTTCAAATAGTTTTTTTAAATGTGAGTGAAAAATTAGAGAAGTTACAATTTATATCTTCATTGATAAATGCTTAATTAATAATTCCCATTATAAATGTATATCAGCACAGTTAAAGAAAACGAAATCACAAATTTAAAGCCTGCATAGTTAAAAATAAGAAATAAAAGAAACCTAAGCTTCTACAAAAGTTTACGCTGTATCTTTCCTAATAAGTGAAATTTGACGACATTGGTTTTTCACAGAAATGTTTCTTGGAATAGTAAGAAAATACCGAATTTTTTAAGATATAAAAATGATCCAACCATACTGGAAAATACACTAGAATAAGTAAGGTTGTTGTTGGACGAAAAAAACAAAATTTCTTTTAATTTTAGACAAAAAGTCATGCGAATTGTTCAAATAGGCATTTGTTAGTTACATTTTTAATAAGATCAAAGACAAAAAATTTTATTTAATAACAAAGTGGAATTTTTCCTACGAAAATTTGCATAAATACTGCGTCATTGACTGCGTTCCAAAGTAGCGTAATGCAAAAGAATGAGAAAAACTGAGAATAAAACAAACAGAATTATTAATTTTGAAGAATAAATATTTATAACATAAGATGCCTTTTTGTTTGGGAATATATTGTTACGAAACATTTTTTAGTATAAGATTTGGCTGATATATTATTTCAAAAATGTGTATTTTGCATATATTTCTGCTATCTGTTCGCAATGCATTTAAACAATACGTGGAATGCACTTTCTTGTAAAACTTAGTAAATCAAATGGAATATTGTTTTAGTTTTTACAAACACCTAGCGTACTTAAACTAGATTATGAAACTGAATTCATATAATTAGAAAAGAGAACACCTTTATGTAACTAATATAATTCCTTTTCTTATGTATGATAAGACACCCTTTCTAAATAGATTAGTTTAAAGATAAAAATGTATTTTCTTATTGTATATTTTATGCTAACGAACACAGTATATATATATAAGTTATCATTACTTTTAATGTATATTTACGTTTATTATTGTTATTATTTGTTACGTGTGATATGAATAAAGAATTTTTAATGAACAACAATACTTAAATTTTGAATAAATCTCCAATTTCAAACAGCAGTCCAAAGTAATTTTATTTAAACTAATAATGATTATAAACTTCCATATTAATTATTTAAAATAAAACAGAATTTTGAATTTATATAAAATCAATTGAATCTCCAAAAAGATAAGTTATTTTTAAATAGGGATTCACACACAATGGACTAAAGTGCAACTAATTCTTGTTTACGCATTTGATGAATTATTTTTAAAACTTTTTTTGTTTTTTTACACTGATTTATCAGAATGAAATTCCAACTATCTTCAGTAACTGTAACTGTTTCAGTAACTGTAACTGTAGCTATCTTCAGTAACTGTTCCGAAGCTTGATAGGAGTGCTATCTAAATGAATCGAACAGTTGAAATATATATTATCTTATCAAAAAAGAATCTTGTGAAATAAAGTCTATTTGTGAAAATTATGTTAAAATGTTTATTTCATCCAGCTTTATTGTTCTATGAATAATTAAACAAAGCAGAAATGTACATAAAATGTATCTAAAGAAGTGGAGAACATTTTATGATTTAAAGAAGCGCATTACTCGGGAAAACATTCATAAAAATATGTGTGGTTGAAATGGAAATCAAAAGACGCTAGGTGGCGCTGTAACTGAAAGGAAAAGTTTGATCCTCGAACATAATGTCATTTAAAGACTATAGTTTAAAAGAAATTAGTTAAGCGAATCGTGGAATGGTATATAGTTGGTTGGGTTTTCTGGCGCAAGATCCAAAAGAGGACAGACAAGCTGCACTCGTTCTGGAATGGTCCTGGAATATCGCTTGTTCTGGAATGGTATATAGAAATGCACATGCTATAAGCTTTCTTTGATGGCTCTTCCTAAATATTTAGAATCGGTGATTATTTGACGTTCTTACTCTTTTTGCCACATCACCAGAAAGACAAATCGTTTCGCATTCTCCGAATGTGGCGATAAAATTATGGTGGTTCTATTCATTTCAGTTTCAATGCTTTGCATGAATGCTTTAGTTAAAATGCTCAGCATTTTAAATGCAATTTTGATGCTGCAATCAAGATGGTATTTGAATTTCCAGTTTGTTAGGCCGTGTGGAAACTTAATCGGCAAATGCTCTAACGACCTGGACATGCAGGCCGTAAGCTTTTCGTGACGTCACAACTCTCGTCCTTTAACCCAAACAATTTCGTTAGGAGCAAAATCGGTGATAGTTTGTTGGTAGACTATTAATTTAAAATTACTACTCAAAGTTTGATGTTTAAATTATTTGTTATAATTTTTTTAATTTAATATACTATTTTTTTAAAATTCATTTACGTATTTCGAATTATAACCAAAGTGAAAGCCTACAATCTGAAATATAATAATCTTATAAATGTTTTTTTATCATTTTATTTAAAATCCGAAATGTACAAACTCTTAAAAATTAATTTGTGATTATTTCCATAATTTAATGCATTCTGTTCTTTACATTTTACAATACTAGTTTCATAGATATAAGGAAAACAAATTGATATTATTCCAAAATAATTTCACTATTTACTTCATTAAGAGTATTTTTGAGTAAATTGTTTTCCTTACCTTCATTCCAATTCACATTTTGTAATTTGATAAATAAAAAACACTTATTCTCAACTATCCTTCATGCAAAACATGTATTCGTTTTTGGAATTATTGCATTCATACCATAAGTGCAGAATCTGAAATGTAAGAACTGTATGCATTTTTATTATATCATTTGAAATCTGAAATTTATGTACTCTAAAAATAATTTGTGTGATTATTTTAATTAAGAATTTAATCTATTCCGTCCTTTATATTTCGCTTGTATTAGTGTCAAAAATATAAAGAAAGCAAAGTGATGTTGTAAAATAATTTCACTATTTCTTTTAAGTGTGTTCTTGAGTGGAAAGTTTTCTTTGTTTTCATTCCAGTTCATAACTTGTAAGCTTATAAATCAAATACAAATATTCAACTATCGTTGATATACAACAGGATTCATAAAATTTGTTAATATTATGATAAAAATAAACTTCGGGAAACTTAAAATTGACAATAGGGAAATTTCCTTCCACTTTGAGTTGAATGTATTGATATTTTAAAATAATTAATTTGCTTCACATAAAAAATTGTAAAATATAGAAATTAATAAAAAAATATCAAAATTGCTTTTTAAATTGTAATATAAAATGGATTCTTTCGCTGAAGCAACTTTTTGCCTTTTTAAGAATCATTAACACGGTGGAAACAAAAATATGCATCCAAATATGATAAAGAAGGGAATTGCTTTTCATCTTATCGTTTCGATTATTACACAAGCACATTATGAATTAAATTTATATAGTACCTTATTTGTTCACATATTCAGCTAAAATTATTTTGACTTACATTTAAATATAATTTTTTGCCTTATATACATTTTAAGCAGAAACTAATTATGGGCAATACAGTATACATAAAATTATTTTCTCTACTGTGTCCAAAACAAAACACAAAGTTATTCATATTGTTGTTTGAAGTTTGTTTACAAAGCTAATACTAAAACATTAAGTTTATTCAAACATTTCCACGTTATTATACTTTCAAGTACATTAACTTGCAAGTAATATCGGTTGTTCAAATATTGTTCCAACGGCGCATGCTTTATGAAACCATGAAATGAACGCTTTAAAATTAACTTAAAAATATGTGTGAAAATATTTATAAGACACAATCTATGATTTTTTTCTTAACTATTAAAAATGCATGTTTAAATATCTTGTAAATGTGATATTTGCAGGTTGGCACATAATATATTATAGGACCCAAAAGTCTCTAAGTTTATAAATTTTTAAAAATAAGCATTTCCTCGCTGTATTAAACAATTTTTCGATCTAAGATTTATCGTTGTTTTTATATTTAACAGTACAATGTGCGAGTACTAAAATAATATATTGGGGATAGATAATCATTGAAATTTATTTGTATTACTTAAATTTAATAATGTATCTAATTGGCCGTGCCGTAACTCGCTAGCGTGATGCCTGCATTATAGGTGGGGGAAGAGCTCATTTGGAGCAACTTCGAACCTATGCATCAAGTACTGTCTGCCTACTCCAAGAATAGACTCCGCAAATTTGTCTGTTGCCATGGAAACGAAAGGCATTTTATTTTCAACGTGAAGAGCAAGAACAAAGGAACTTTTAATTATTAGAAATTTTAACAATAAAAAAGGTATTATTATAAATACAGTATATTTATAACACGTTCATCCTTCATTTAAAATGGTACGTTATCGTTACTACGGCAACACAGCGACTAACAAGATTACTTGACGGGAGCTGTTCTTGTGGTTGACAGGCAGTAAATTCTTTTCAATAAAATGTTTTTCGAAGTATTGCCTCCCATTCCTGTGTTCACACTCATCTCAAGCATATATTACAATATAATAAAATGCTCTCATTTCCAGGATATTTCAGAGAAACCCTTGGCTCTTATAATGGCGTATTCTACGTTATGGCAACAGGTTCTTTAGTCAATGCAATGCTTTCCCTGCTGACTCCAGTCCTGGCCAATCTCAGGAACAAAAGAAAACTCAAGATGAGCAAAAACTAAACATAACGAAAGTACCCTCATATATATATATATATATATATATATATATATATATATATATATATATATATATATATATATATATATATATATATATATATATATATATATATATATATACTGATATTTTTTAATTTTTGTCATTTATTTATTCTGTATATATTTTTAATAAACCTTTATATTGTATACTTGAATTGTACTTTTTATTATCAAATAAAGTCTGTTATTAGACTTTTACTATCAAATTAAATATTTAAGAAATCCAAAAAGATTTTTATATTCCTTGGATATATATACATATGTGTGTGTGTATTCAAATTCACTTACTATAATACCTATTTTATAGAATTTACTTTCCATTGTGATACATCAATTTTAACATTGCAGTAGCAATATGAGTTTGGCCAACTTTATCAAGAGTCTTCCTTATTTTGGATGTTTTAAATTAGTTTCTCCCAAACTACCAGAGGAATCTCCTGTTAAAATCTTCCTAAGAATTTATGTTAATCGTAGGTCATTATTTTGTGAAGCACAGGTGTCTTATACCAGCAGTGCCTGACGTATCGGTGACAGAAAATAAAGCATGGGAATTCTAAAGCACGTGTTTCAGCTGCAGAAGGTGATGAAGAGAAGAAGGAAATGAAGCTCCGAATATGTAAGAGAATTTGGTTCTTTACAATAATGTCTCTTTGACTTTGAGAGACTCATTTGCCTTCATAATCGAATAATTGTAGAATCTAACCGCATTTTAATCATTCCGTACACAAATCAGATGAGATTTTGGCTAAATACAAAAATCAATAATAGAAAAAAAATAATTATTGCAACAAAAACATCAAAAATATACTGAAGATTTTCTAAAAAATAAACATTATCACTTTAAATGGAAGAGATTAGTGAATCATCAATTATGCATAAAAATGATTAATCAAAATCAAAATATGGTGTAATAAATGTTTCTAAAACATTTCATAAAGCTTAATGAAAACACTGCAAAATCCTTAATTTCCAGAAGACAGCCAATCTGAAATATTTATTTTAATGCTTAAAAGTGATTCCAAATAGCATCGCAGTTAGTTATTTGTAGCGGCGTCGAATCGACAAAAATAAAAATAATTTGGACAAACATTGAAAAACGGATTTTGAAAATATTTGTAAGATCGCTTCATCATAGCTTACTGGTAGGAAAACACCTTCCGCCTAGAGAGATCTTTAACATGATTTCAACTTTCGGTTGAGGGAGACGGATATTTGTGGCACCACCATCTGGACATATTAAGTTTGCGCTGTTGGAAGACGTTTCAGCAGCCACCGATTATGGACTCGCAGGATGGCTCTTTAGAGATAATAATCTGTATTCACGAGTCGCAACGGAGTAAACTCAGAAAATTCTAAAATGATCTAAAAAGTAGAGATCTCTTTTCATATCGAAAGGTCCCGGGTTCTATCCCGATAATTCTTGAACAACGGAGGATGATGCGGCCCACTATTCTTGCGGCAGGTTAATACACCCATTGACAATCTCGAACATTATATCTATTTATATATGTATATTGAATAGATGAACGTCTCCAAAAACGGATCAAGCGGGGGAAGTTAAAATACTTTGCAGCAGCTTAAAGCCGTTTGTTTTTGCACGACGCTTGCCAGTGGGACCCACAGCATTCCTCTCCTCCTTTTCCACAAAGCCTGATATCGAACTCAGTACCATTTTTTCCAAACTGCCAATCTTTAAGTTACGGTAAATGGATAAAGGAAAGTAGATGAAGCTTTGCAGCATAAATGCTGATTGATACTTTTGACTCATTTTTAATTTTGTTTTACTTTTTGGCGGATAAAAGAAAAAAGAGCAAAGTAAATTAAAATTCAGTCAATGATTTTTAAAGCAGATGGCAGATAAGTATGATAAGCAAATATTTTCATTTTTACGAATATATATATATATATATATATATATATATATATATATATATATACATACATACATATATATATATATATATATATATATATATATATATATATATATATATATATATATATATATATATATATATATATATATATATATATATATATATATATATATATTATATATATATTATATATATATATATATATATATGTATATGTATATATATATATATAATTAATAAACTTTTACATTTTTAGTAGAATTTTGTACTTTTTATTATCAAATAAAAACTATTCAATAGACAAAAAAATCAAGGAAGTATTTTTAAATTCCTTAGACACATGGGTAACAGTTGATATTATATGATTTTAACAAATGAGTAAAATTATAGGGTAATGTTTTGCATTTCCCTGGAGTGTGCACTAAACTTTTTCTTCACTTTAAAGTTGTAAAAGCTGCTGAATTTTATAATGGGCAGATAAAAGTGTTGAATAAAATTTAAAATACTGATGTTTGAGAAATATTTTTGTCATGTAATTCATAAACACACACACACACATGCACTGTCTACAATAAGTATTTGGAGATCTATGCAAATGATGATATCAGTGGTCCTAAGGTACGTCACGGCCTCCACCGGTATATATCATGTAAGAAACAGCATCGGCATTAGAAAGAAGAAAGCATTAGAAAGGTGTAGAAAACAGAATCGGCATTATTGACAGGACATAACTGCTTGCAGGATCATCCCTTTAGAATTTTAGAGTGGTGGATTCCCCAAACTGTGTTTTGTGTTGCACTTATCAACAAATGATATTTGAACATTTGAATAATTGTACCGCTCTTTTTCAATATGAGGATATTACCAGGAAGTATTGGATAGCCCATTAACTAATGGCTTCGGGACTAGTGTTTCTCATTTGTAAAAAAGAAAATTTTTTTAAATCAATAGTTATCAGTATCAAACACTTACCAATAACATATTTTATAACCATTAATGTTAAATGATTCTGTACGATGGTTACAAACACAGAAATGTTTCTCACCCTAATCATTTTTATGAATTTATATAATATTGTTATTACTATTAGGTTTTCTTACCAAGTTGTTCAGGATAATTTACCAATACAAATAAAATCCTCATTATATATATCTTTTCTTTGCTTATCTTGGAACAAGTCTTTTATTCTCTAAGAACGTGTACGAGTAGAAAAGTATTAGTCGTCATCTGGTGAACCATTATTAAAATTTATTATTATTATATCTTGTTTCGCATTTCTAAATTTTGTTACCTACAATCCCTTAAAATTAAAATTTAAATCTATTAATCATTGCTTAAAATTCATAGTCTTTATAAAATATGTCCTAAAAAAGCTTTTTGATTAGTAAATTCATATTGCGTAGCAAGATATAGATTTTACAATGTTTGGACATCTCACATTGATAAAGCTACTTAACGAATAATGTAATAAATGTAATGTGATTGAATATTACTGTGTGTTTCCTCTCACTGGGACTTTTGAATATAATTTTTAGTGATGCCATCTAGGGTCAGTATATTTAATTAAAAAGTCAAAATAATAAAAGTTGTATTCACAAGGATCCATTTTAATGTATTGAATTACTCTGTTTAAATCATTCAAATGATTTCTTATTGGAAGTTTGGAAGAAAAGTATTTCAAAAGTCTTTTCATAGGAAGTGATGCATTTAAAGGATGAGAAAATGAATATTTTAAAATCTTTTTTAACCACCAATACGTGTATCATCTACTACTAATCTTCATAATTCTTTATAAATTTAATATACATTATGGTAGACTAAAACTAAAATTACTTCATCTTAGTACTTTAATTGAAAAATATGTTATAAGCTTCTTTAACACACAAGTGACGTCATTCAAATTCGAAACTTTAAAGTTTCGAATTCGTATTGGACACTTTACATTGTTTTATTGAAAAATCTGCTCAATCCATCTAAACATTGATTTTACATATAAAATTGCAGATGCAATGAGTACTTTTCTGGACTCATTTCGTATGAGGCATGAATTCGATCGCAATTTACAAAGTGAAATGATATCAAATGACGAAGACTTGCACAATTTTTATAGTAATTATATTGCTTGCTATTTAGATTTATATTCACCTTTATGAAAACATAAATACCAAAAGTATTACTTGCTTTTTAAAATAGTTTTTGAGACGTATTGATGAACGAGTGCAAACATCATTCTTCATCAAAGGAGGACATTCAAACATAAAAAACTCTTCTTATCGATCATTCATTAATATTTCATTAGCATGAAACAGAAGATACGCCCATTAAGCTATCTGGAATGTAATCTTCAAGTTCATTTTCCAATTCAAACTTTAGACTTGAAAAGATAACTATAATAATGATGACGATAATAATAATAATGATTACAAATACTATAATGATAACTATGCTTGTACCCCATGATTCATATTTACTTTTTTACTAAACAATTCAGAATTGCTAATACTATTTATATTTATGAATTTTTTATCCATACTATCTACATTAAAGTTAATTACATTAACATAAAAGTTAATTAAATATTTTTACGATTTTGAAATATTTGATTATGTATTGGAGATATTATTTTTGGTCAAGACCTGCTGATTTTTACTAAACAATTCAGAATTGCTAATACTATTTATATTTATGAATTTTTTATCCATACCATCTACATTAAAGTTAATTACATTAAATATTTTTACGATTTTGAAATATTTGATTATGTATTGGAGATAGTATTTTTGGTCAACCTGCAGATTTCTAGGATACAAACTTTATCCTAGAAATTGCATGTGTGCTGGATGCATGTGAATCGCCATGGTATTGTTTCCATTTGCTGAGCATTTCGTTCCCGCATAAATATACAAAACCCAGGTCTATAGAAATCTTAAACCCTGGTTGTGGAACATTGGATGTTTATTAACTTAGTAAAACTTAATTTTAAAATATCGGTACTTAGTTTTTGAGAAACACGATTCAAAATCTTTTGAAAATCTTCAATGTCATCAAGTAGAATTTTAATAAACATTAATAATGAAAGTATGAAGATTTGGCAAAATTTTAATTAATAATAAACATTAGCATTCTTTTAATCCCCAAAAAAATTATGAACATTATGAGGAAGGCATTTTATGAAGTTAAAAAAGTACTACCAACAATACCACTTTTCTTATAAGAATGAAACTAGTATCCAAAGTATGACTAAATGACATTATGGGAGCTAATATCATTTTGCCTATTTTCATGCTCCATAATTTGACAACAAACATTGAAAAATATATTGATTAAGTATGGATATAAGTGGTGCAAAATAACACTGAAGCAAAATCAGATGAGAATTCCAATAAATGAAGAAAAATATATTCAAAAATTTTATTTTTCTTAATATGCATAGATTTCAGTTCAACATCTTTACCAAGAAATCTTGATAGCTATTTTCGAAAAATCAAATAGTAAAGTTTCTAAACTTAAAATAAAATTTTAGAATCATAAAAAAAACTGTGTTTAAAATTTTCAAATAACTTTGAATAATAAATTTATATAGTGATCAAAATCATCTTTTACGATACAAATTTGAACAATTATTAAAATTTAGATAATGCAGTATAATTAAGTACTTGTAAATAAATTGATTTTCTCTTATGAAGGAAAAAAGTATTAGGTTATGAACAATGCAGCACTATGTAAATTTATTTTTCAATGAATTGAAATAAATCATTTAATATTGACATTGTTTTACAATTTACTCCTATGCATAAAACATAAAATTTATTCATATAAATTGAAATTTTATGTTTCATATTGACCCAAAAATTAACTAAAGTATTTGAAAAAAATATTTATTACATTGATAAGGATATTAGTACATGTATTACATTGTTCTTTTAATATAAAATGATTGATGATATACATTGCTCCAAATGATTAAAGCTCATAAAGTATATGAAGAATAGTTAATATTACTAGGAAATTAAATATAATGATGTTTTGCATTCTAATAGTCTTCATAATTTCGATGTATCTATGATATCTTTTGCATTTTTGGAAGTTTTCGTCTGTACTGATGTTCCATTCGTTTCCATTTGAATTCCTCGTGGTTCTTGTTGGTCCTGTAAAGCAAATAATTTAATAATATTCATCAATAATATATAAATTAATTCATCAGCCTGTATTAATATATATATATATATATATATATATATATATATATATATATATATATATATATATATATATATATATATATATATATATATATATATAAATTAAACTCATTACTCTGAACTTTTTATCTGAGTGTTCAGATATAGCTTCAGGATTATTCATAAATTTAATTATTTTAATATAATTAAAGCTAGTAAGAAAAATTTATATAACTCTTTTAACTTATTTTAATTAGTTATAATTTTTATATTAATGATTATTATGATTGTCAATTTAATTTTTCACAAGTATTTTTTCAAATTTCAAAATCAACATTCAACTAATTTGCTCTTTGCTTTTTAATCAGCCTAAAATACTTCCTGATATTCCAAAAATTTTTTTATTTGAAATACTCCTCATTTTGTTTGTTTGCACATGAGAAGTGTAAAGGAAGATGCTTAATAAGGAATGACGGGAATCGCGAAAGTTCAATGTATCTTAACGAGGAGATAGGAAATTGTTCCTAGAACTATACAGAAATAAACTTGGCCATACGATATATTTGTGGTGGGAAGATTTAATATATTATTTTGAGAATGGAAAAAAATGATTCAAATACGCTGATTATATTGACCTAAAGCACTTAAATTAGCATAGTTAAGGAAATCAATCAGGCCTATTTCCAGCTGCAACTTATGAACAATTTCAGTCACTGAACTCAATGAACGTTTTCGTAGTTTTGAATCACTGATGGGGTCAACAGCTAACAAAGTACGCTAATCTGTACCAAAAAAGCGAATAGAAATTGGCTAAAGGAAGATGCTTAATAAGGAATGACGGGAATCGCGAAAGTTCAATGTATCTTAACGAGGAGATAGGAAATTGTTCCTAGAACTATTCAGAAATAAACTTGGCCATACGATATATTTGTGGTGGGAAGATTTAATATATTATTTTGAGAATGGAAAAAAATGATTCAAATACGCTGATTATATTGACCTAAAGCACTTAAATTAGCATAGTTAAGGAAATCAATCAGGCCTATTTCCAGCTGCAACTTATGAACAATTTCAGTCACTGAACTCAATGAACGTTTTCGTAGTTTTGAATCACTGATGGGGTCAACAGCTAACAAAGTACGCTAATCTGTACCAAAAAAGCGAATAGAAATTGGCTAAAGGAAGATGCTTAATAAGGAATGACGGGAATCGCGAAAGTTCAATGTATCTTAACGAGGAGATAGGAAATTGTTCCTAGAACTATTCAGAAATAAACTTGGCCATACGATATATTTGTGGTGGGAAGATTTAATATATTATTTTGAGAATGGAAAAAAATGATTCAAATACGCTGATTATATTGACCTAAAGCACTTAAATTAGCATAGTTAAGGAAATCAATCAGGCCTATTTCCAGCTGCAACTTATGAACAATTTCAGTCACTGAACTCAATGAACGTTTTCGTAGTTTTGAATCACTGATGGGGTCAACAGCTAACAAAGTACGCTAATCTGTACCAAAAAAGCGAATAGAAATTGGCTAAAGGAAGATGCTTAATAAGGAATGACGGGAATCGCGAAAGTTCAATGTATCTTAACGAGGAGATAGGAAATTGTTCCTAGAACTATTCAGAAATAAACTTGGCCATACGATATATTTGTGGTGGGAAGATTTAATATATTATTTTGAGAATGGAAAAAAATGATTCAAATACGCTGATTATATTGACCTAAAGCACTTAAATTAGCATAGTTAAGGAAATCAATCAGGTCTATTTCCAGCTGCAACTTATGAACAATTTCAGTTACTGAACTCAATGAACGTTTTCGTAGTTTTGAATCACTGATGGGGTCAACAGCTAACAAAGCACGCTAATCTGTACCAAAAAAGCGAATAGAAATTGGATTATAAATTTTGATAAGTGTAGCCACTTTCATCATGCAATCTTCGACTTTGACTCAGGTATGTATATTATAAAATTAAAATATCATTCAAAACTACATTATTACCCACAAAACTTACTTTTCAACTATTTATATTATGAAAATTTTAAACTTCGTTTATATTTCCTCACGTGCCAAACTTTTTACATGCTCTTTTACTATCTAAATTATGGAAATACCATGATTTTTTTCTTAGCTTATGCATAAGCTTATACATAAGATTTCGTATTTTTAGCATCTTTTAGCAAGGATGATAAGTAATGGTTTCATAAGTTTAAAACAATGGTTACATTACTTTAAACATAGCTTTTGATGTTTAACCAAAAAATCTAAATTTACAATAAAATTGCTTATTGTAGTTCTTACAAAGTTCTCGATATTCTAGAACGCAATAATTCTTCACATCTGGAATAGGCTTTTTCAGTTTGTAACAGAAGCAGTGAACTCTTTATTGACGCAATGAAAGCATACTTTATTACGGTAATTGGTGACCAGCTTCAATAGGACATTAAAGTAGCTTTCATTGAATAACGTTATGTTATACTCGGGTATCCATGTCCATTCAACGTTTTTCCGAAGACAATGAGAAGGATGCAGCCGTGGATGACGCTTCAAGCATAATTGAAGATGCATGATAAAGAGGAAGAAGTGCATCATACGTGTCTGATTGTAATTGGATTATTGACCCAATCAACTTCCGTGTGTACAAATAATCATTGTAAAGTAATGGACAAAATACTGATGAATAATTTCATCTGCAAGGAACGAAGTAGACTTTTGAAAATAATTTCAGTTAAGAGTTGAGGTTAGATTAATGTAAGTCATCATTTCATATTAATTAAAGCCAAAGTAGCTTATGCATTCATGCATTACAATATGATAAGCATAAAATTTTATACTAAACGTTATAAGAACATATACCATCTTCTTCTTCTTAAAAATTGAGTTTGTATGTCATTGGGCACCTCTGCTTTTATCAGCATTTTGTACCGTTAACTCCAAACCCAATGTTTCCTAGTTCCAATTGCTCGGGTCACCCACTTTACTAATAAAGTCCGATAACCCTTTAATGGAGTCTAGGTGTAACTCTCTAGTATGGATGAAGCCTAAAGAAGTTAATTTAGGGAGGGCAAGAGCCTCACATTCGTAAATGACATGCTCTGCCGTTTCCTCTTGCATATGACATTTCCAGCAGATAAGGTCTTGCTGAAATAGTCCCATCTGGTCAGAAGTCAGTCATGCTAGGAATAGCTTCCTGACTTTCACCAGAAGAAGATGGTTTAGAGGTCATTTCTACCTCAAGTGAAGGATTCATTGCTGCCCCTTTACAAGATTACCTCTGAGTTCCCTTGTCTTTTCAGCAAGGTCTACTTTAGAGGCTTCACCTGCAAATGCAGAAAGGTTTGTTACTTCTTGTGTCTTTTCAGCCACAAGATAACAATTAAAAAGCTCAGGTAATATAAGTCCACCCAGCATTGCCTGAGTTACTGGGCAAGGCAAATTACTCTAGAAGTTCGCCAAGCAACTAGAGGCTCCGTTAAGACACCAATACCACGGTGCCAATTAGCCCTAGGCACGGATTGCATAACACCAGGGTTTACGGGAGCTGGTTCGCGGCCTCTGATTCTATATTCAAGGCTATCCTGTCATTCCTACAGGACATTCGGCTATCCACCACCTGCCGACGCGCCTGGTGGCTGTGCTCAAGCCCCAGAAAGGTACACGTACCCCCTGGTTCCAGGAACATATACCATTCAGAAGCTCTTATAACAAGATGTTGATTAGATAAATGTATTTCCTACAAAACATTTTAGTAAATCTTCTATACAAAGGCAACATTTATTCTTTAAATATTAAATTAATTACACCCATGATTTCGTCTACTAATTATATATAGCTGTTTCTAATCTGAAATTTGTACTGGAAAAACATTCTTTGATGTGCCTACATTTGAGTCTATGCATGACGAATCAGTAATGAAAACTATGATGCCCTATCACATGACTATGAGCTATTAATGCGAAACACACTTTGAAAATATTGTACCGTTAATTTGAAAAAAAAAAAAATAGAATACGTTCAAAAATGCCTACAGAAACACAGAACATAATCATAGTTAATTGAAATCAACATAAAGAACTAATGCAGGTGCATGAGAGAGATTTTATTTTACATCAATCACTAAATAAATGTTTTTTAGCTTCCATTAAATGGTAGTTATTTGTATGTTTTGTATAGGACGAGTTTATTAAATATTTGTCAAGATTTCGAATAAAATTAAATGGTTATGGTATTTATATAAAATTTCATGCAGACTGAAGCATAAATTATGTTTTTAACTTTGTTAAAAATGATATCATACATTACAAGTCAATAGTTTCACTTCATTGACATATACAAATGACACTGTGTACTATGTAAAACCAAAATTTGTTCTATAGAAAATTTTGTTCAATGCTATTGTTTACAGAATGACATCTTAAATTCATTTTATTATTTTATTTTTTAAATAAATAATATTTTTAACATAATACTAATTTTCAGTTTTTGAATATTTGTATTTTTTTCAATACTTACTTTCTCTTTCTTTTCTAATTCAGACTTTTTAATGATAAATCGCTTAATGACAGGGCTTATCAATTCTGGCGCCACATCCTTCGTTTCTCCTATAAACAGATTTGAAAAAAAAACTTCAACTTGACTACACAAATAGTATATATATATATATATATATATATATATATATATATATATATATATATATATATATATATATATATATATATATATATATATATATATATATATATATATATATATATATATATATATATATATATATATATATATTATATATATATATATATATATATATATATATATATATATATATATATATATATATATATATATATATATATATATATATATATATATATATATATATATATATATATATATATATATATATATATATATATATATATATATATATATATATATATATATATATATATATATATATATATATATATATATATATATATATATATATATATATATATATATATATATATATATATATATATATATATATATATATATATATATATATATATATATATATATATATATATATATATATATATATATATATATATATATATATATATATATATATATATATATATATATATATATATATATATATATATATATATATATATATATATATATATATATATATATATATATATATATATATATATATATTGTAATTTATAGTACTCTCAAAGTGGCGTGATGAAAGACACTACTAGTAACCTATCTAAGTTACCACACTATTCTTGCTGAAGAGAATAATGAAAAAAAAACTTATCATTGAGAATAGGTATTAAGTCTGCAACCTTCCATACTCGAGAATGTTACATTTTTTATTTCCCTATCATGCATTTTTCAGAAGTTAAATGAAACTTTAAAATGTGATAGCTATATAGATATATAAATGATGATATTCTTAATTAGCAGGTAAAATATAATTAAAATAAAGCTAAAATTATAGCAGAACTATTATTGTTTAGTATAATAATTTAAAAAAATTGACATTATTCACTTCTTAAATATTTTAATTACAAAAAGTATTGGTTAAAATGCTATTTAAAATAATAAATAAAATTTCTGCTTTGTAAAAAGAAATAACTCGCGGAATTCATAATTTAATTTTTTGATGTATTATATTTATCAATTCTATAAATTTGTGGTAAAAACTCAAATTTACAAAAAAATGTAATGCGTTTTGAGAAAGAACATTGAAAATACCAAAGTACAAAATATATTGGATATTTTAAAATTACAGTGTTGTATAAGATAATAATTAACAATAATTAATTATTTCAAAGTGGATAAAATTGTATCTATATTGCTTTATAAACCTGATACATAATATATTAAGAAATTCATAATCAAGAAATCAATTGCCCATATTACTATCCTAACAATATTAAATTAATATTAAATTCAAATAAATTTAACTTAGTAAAATGTTTGTTCGTGCAATATGAAGTAAAAATCACGTACTAATGTTTCAAACTAAAATTTAAATAAAGATTAATCGATCCCAGACAAATAGCAATAATGTAAAGTACAGATAAATATAATTTTTTACAAGATTGTGGTTAACTTAATTTAAATTGAAGGCGAATTTTTCACAATCTTGTTAGTTAGACGAAATTATATCCTCAAGATAAATTTATTACAGACCTACAAATAATGTTGTAGTTGGCAAATGTGTAAGAAAAAAAAGCAAAAAAAATTTCATTTGGCTTTGTATGATATTTTTCATGCAACACATGTATTTTCAGAATTTAGTTTTTGATTCTATATTTTTCAGATTGAGCATTCCATTAGTTAGGAGAAAAATTTCAACATATTGAGCTCCAATATATTTGGTCTAAATATGGATATTGAAACATTTTCCATTGTTTTCAAGACTTCGCATTTGTGTCATTATATTCACATTTTTTTGAGACACAAATCTAGTTAAATTAAGTTGAATACACTCAAGATATATACACTAAATATTTAGAATACCTTATGAGTATATTCTTTTCCCGAATTACTTTACTCAGCTTTTAAATCCTTTCCAGTAGAAAGTTATGGTCTATTGTGATACATTATTTAGCATCTGAAGAATTTTGAATGTTATGCTCATCATTCATCCCATAAAATTATTCTTCAGTCCATGTTCAATTCAATAAATGGCTAAACTTTTTTCATAACCAAATTCTTGTAATTCACTTTCAAAAAGTAATATGAAAGGTATTTAAAGTAAATATTTCTTGATCAATTTTGAAATTCGGATTTCCATTTTATAACTAATTGAAAGTTGCTCGTACAATCTAAACTTTTAAATTTAAGATCAATCAATAAGTTTATTAGATGCAACAACATTTGATATGCAAAATCCATCATTTATTTAAATTTCTAATATATTTTCTATTCAGCAATTTGAACATATACTCCAGAATATTTCATGCAAGTTCATTGTAAAATATCATAAATATTTTTACAAATTTTATATTATTTTAATGTCTACATTTTGAGATTCGTTTAAATTTTTATAATCGTATAGAGGGTAATCTTTTATTTATTTTCTGTGCAATAAAATCCATTCGTTAAATGATAGTAAAAAATATATAAAGCAAAAATGATTGATTATATCAAACAACATTTATTATTTCAAAAATAAAAATATTAACAAGAATCATTCACAAAATAAAAAAATAAGAATTTGATAATTAGTTTTTCCATCTCCTTACATACAGAAATTAATTGTTAAACTGATTTATTTATATTAAAATATATATTTTTTATTTTGTATTAAGCTTATATTTCTTAATATTATATTAATCTTGTTAAAATATTTAATGCCAGAAATGATTTTAAAATTAAGAAAATAACGTGGTTAAGAGTTAAGATTCAGAGGGTACAATTCAACAATTTTGACCATCAAAATTCAATAAAAAGTGCAATTAGATATATTAAAACATTGCATTAAAATCTTAAGACATTGCAGTGCCCGCTTAGACGGTAACGTGAAAGTAGAAAAAATTAATTGTAACCGTGTTAACTGTAAATATACTTAACAAACTGAAATTCAAATTTTTAGTTAGTTGCAATTTTTCTATTTAGCATTCAGATTATTATATATGCAACAATATTTGCTTAACACCACTTAATCGCGGATAATCCTAATTTTTAATTAATAAAGAAGTTATTGTTTCAAGCCTCTCTCCTTTTACCAAAGCTGCGACATTCTTCAATGAGTTAACTTTGGAGTTGACTTCAACATCAATATCTTTATATAATAATACAATATTACATTAATATAACAAGAAATTAAGAATGATTGTGAAAGGAAACTGTATAAATATGATAACTGTCTCAGTTCATTTTACCTGATATTATATTTACAAAAACACTTGCAGTATATCCAACGATAAATGTTAGCACGAAGCCCATAGGAGTAATCCACATAAAAGATATCCGGTATAAAAGAAATCTATCACTGGAAAAAAATAATGAAATTTTATAAAAATATTGGAAAACAATGGAGAGAGCATAATATAACAAAAATTTTACAAAAAACATTACTATAAGTCGGCTATGATTTGTAATACATAACTGTTAAAGTGAAAGATAAAAACACTTAAAATCTGATTTGTAAACGGACAGCATATCTAAGCGCAACCATTACATTAAAATATTACATTGTTCTGAGCAGAAGGATTCTGTACTGTCTATATTATATCGAGATGGATAACATTTTGAAAAGCGTGGTGCGCACATCAGTTGGTTTATTTTTTATCACAGTAGCAAAATGAACTTTTTCTGAGCTCTCATCTTCAATTACTAGATTTAGAAGATTGTATACATAGATTGAAGTACTTAGATGAACCATGTCTATTTAACCCAATTATACGTTGCATCAATCGGTTCTTTATTCTTTTTATCAATGGCAAGAAGCACCCTTACTGAGCTATTATCATCCATTGGTAGATAGAGATTTAGCAGATTACATACATAAAGTGGTTGAAATACTTACATGAATCATGTCTATTTAACCCTACTTTTCGCTACATCAATTGGACCTCCATTCTTTTTATCAATGGTTAAAGACTGATCTGCTGTTGTAAGTTTCTATTAAGAAGTTCTGGATTGCATACATAAAGTGGATGAAGTACTTACACGAATCACATCTGCTTATAAATATTTGTTATGGCCTCAGCCTTACAGTGTACATTTATTTTTAACAAAAGTCTAATAAAAGTTGATAATTTTTCTACATGAAAAATGACGATGTTTGACGAATTGATAACACACTTCATAAATGAACAATTTTTGCGTGTAAAACAGGAATGTTCATGTTTATTCTATACTCATATTTATGTTATTTTCAGCTTACTTTTCTTAATTCCAATAGATCATCTTACTTCATAAAAGTATCTTTTCTCATACTTATGTTTTATTTTGCTTAGTGAGAAACTGATTTCCTACATTCTTGTTGTAATTTCACGTCAATCCAAACAATATTATCAATTTATTACCAATTACATTATCCGTGCTCATTTTTCTGAAAGTGAACACACACACACGAAAGCATTTAATTACATAAAATACATTTAAAAGCCATTAAAAAAACTTTAAGCTTCCTAATATAATATGTATATGTTAAAATAATTATAAAATGCATATACTAAAATCAATATAAAACGTATATGTTAAAGTAAATATACTAATCTAGTGGCTATGCATAATCACCAATGACTACTCACAATCGTTGCTAGAATTTCTGAGTTTTATAAATCATTGAATATTTCTCAAATTCTGCTATTTATTCATGTAATCCAAGCTCATAATGTGGAAAGAAATGAATTCAGATTATTTTGTCAAGTAACTTGGTTTTAATTTCAGAAAATTAATAATTAAAAGTGACAGTAAAAAATTCAATATTAAGAATTATAAGAACATCATTGATAGCCTTTTAAAAGTTAAATAAAAGTAGGGTTTTTGTACTTTTATTAGATATCTTAGTATAGTTATATTAGATAATAGCACAATTGTATACTAAATATCACGGAAAAGCTATTAAAAATAATTTAATTTACTGAAAACAAAATAAATAAATTTATTACATCAGTAAATATTGCATTTTCATCTAAAAAAGAACATTAATATAAATAATGACAAATATTTCTCCGTAACTTTTATGTCTTCTCAAATAAAAGACTTGAATAGAAAAAACATGGTTTTGTTATCAAAACTAAGATAAAATGATTTTAAATCAAAAAGAAACTAAAACCATATCCGGAGAAATAAATCCTCGATATTTACTTATTTAGACACATTAAATATTTTATAACATTCAAAATTACAAACTTTTTCATATTTTTTTTTACATTTGCAATTATTGTATCAGAGTAACCTCTCGCAAACACCTCTCAAATTGAATAAATTTGGGTGCAATTATTGATATTTTATACTCCTCTATCAGATGCCAACTTTATGCGCGTGAATTTACCGATCCATTTGATATATTAGGTTGGTGCGTATGAAATGTCGGATTCTCTTTACATGCGGACGTTTTCCTCCCTGTTTTCGTTATACTTTTGTATTTGGCATAACCTCATTCATACTCGTATTGTCCATTGCCAGAGACTCATTTCAGCAAAATAGGTTTTCTCGAAGGTCTTCCCTTTTTTATTTCTTTTGAGTTTATTGCCGATATGAATTCTGCCGACATTCGCGTCATTTTCTTATATGAGTACAAACTTGGTAATAGTGCTGCAAAAGCTACACGCAACATAAACCAAGCGTTTGGGAAGAATACGGTTAACGATCGGAAAGTGCAGCGTTGGTTCGAAAAATTTCGGACTGGCGATTTTTCACTGCAAAATGAGCCGCGCGGAAGACCCAAAACGTCTGTGAAGAATGATGACCTGAAGGCTCTAGTGGAAGCGGATCCAGCCGTATCCACGAGGGAACTTGCTATCAGGATGAAAGGTGACCATACAACGATATTGAGACACCTTTCTGAGATTGGCAAGGTTAAGAAGATGGACAAGTGGGTACCGCACGCACTGACAGAGCGAAATAAGCTGGATCGGTTAAACGTATGCTCATCATTGCAGCATCCACCATATTCACCGGATCTCTCGCCGACCGATTTTCATTTTTTCAAGCATTTAGAGCTGTTTTTAAGGGGCAAACACTATGAAAATGAAGACAGTCTAAGAAACTCGATATCAGAGTTTATTAATTCTAAAGATCAAAATTTTTTTAAGACAGGCATCTACGCTTTAAAATCTCGATGGGAGAAGTGTATTGAAGCGAATGGAGCATACTTTGATTGAATAAACAGCTTTTGAAGAAAGATATGCAGTTTTATACAATCACTTAAGAATCCGACATTTCATACGCACCAACCTAATATTTTCAGTTGTTTACCACATGTAATCAAAATAATCAGATTAATTATAGCTAATGCAATATATATATACATATATCCATGTTTGAAGATATATATATATATATATATATATATATATATATATATATATATATATATATATATATATATATATATATATATATATATATGAAACATGACAGTTATAATGTAAAACAGTTAATTACATAAAAGTAAATATTTTAGAACACAATTAAAATTCGGAACTTACTCTGGCTTAGAAGCAAGATTTTTAATAATTTTCACTGATTCTTCAGTAACAAATTGGGAGGAGTTTTTCAGTTCGAATTCCGAGTGAGCACGTGGAGACCATGTGGTCAGAGGGAAAGACGATTGGCCAACTGATGCGTTGTAAGGCGGGCAGCCTTCTGTTGTAGTCGGAAGAACTTGCGGGGGTCGACCATTCGCAGCTGCACCAAATCCTATCCAAAAGGACATGAGAATGCCTACTAGAAACCCCAGAACAGCTCCCTGTACGGATTTTATAAAAGTAGGAATATATTATTATAATATAGCTTCAGGCAAGTATTTATTGCATGTTTGTGACAAACCAAAATCTTTAAATCATACACACCACATAAGTGTATTAGAAAAGCATATGGTTTTAACAAAACTGATGAAATAAATTTGCATATAATCAACCAAAATATATCAGATTTAAAAATGTAACTGATAAGAAAGAGAATACTATATGCAAATCTATAATCTGCAAATAAAATCTAAAAAAGAAAATACATAGAAACTGAGAAAAGACAGAGATATTTCAGATACTAATTGTGCTTTTTATTAAACTTAATAGTTCATAATTATTTGAAAAAAACTTTTTAAAAATGTCATGGCAATAATGACAAGATTTACTGGAACCCAAGGTTAAAAAAAGTATCAAGCGAGAGAGAGAGAGATGCGATTAGAAGAGACTATATTGACTGCTTATAAGACAGAAAGTAATATCATCTAAGATGTGAACCTGGACACCAGTGAACTTATCAGTACCTAACACCAACGGAGTTCTACCAGTTTGATTGGAAGCTGCCGGAATAATTAAAGTTACAGAAGGGACACGATTTTAAAAATAAATCATTTACAGAAATCAATTAAATGTAAAATAATTAGAACGTTATTGAAAAGATTGAAATACAACTAAATGTTATAATGCAGGAATTAGAACACATAATACTAAGTTTCGCAAAATTGAAACAAGTCGTATAACAATAAGGATAAATATTGCAGATTATGTAAGATTTTAAGAAACAAAGGAAGATACATTTGGACAAGGGTAATTACCGAGTTTGATACTTTAGCAAAGGCTGATCGCAGCAATTTATTTTGTAATCGAAGGTTATTTTACTGAGTGTAATAGCAGTATTCTGGTTGATTCATCCAAAAGAACCTTTATGGGTTCTTATAAGAAGAACTAGCTTAGTTAAATATTTTAACAAAATCTATAGTTACGCCCCAAATCCTCGTACCTCCTCGTATTTACACAATTAGCACAATAATCGAAGATTGAAGAAAATCACCACTTTTGGCTTGGCAGAATCTGAAAACCTTATTTCTGGCGATGTTGAACCTCAATTTTTAAGATCTTGTTTTTATCCCTCAGAGGGAATGCCAAGAATTTATCTTCCACTTTGATCTGAATTCCACTGCAAACAAGAAAACTCACATCGGAGATCTCATCTTAGGCAGTTAGTACTGAAATTATTAATTGCATTCCTTGAGATGCAATGCAAATGTATACTGATGTTAGTGACACAAAAGACCGTACAGGGAGTGGAGTCTATACCAGAAACCCTCAGTCTGAAATTATGCTAAAGCAACATAACCCTGACACTTGTTCAGTCTTCAGAAGTGAGTTGATTGTGATTAAGAAGGGACTTACTGCAATCACTTCCAGCAATTGAAATTTTAGAAAATTTTGGATTTTTTCAGACAGCTGCAGTGGATTGCAACATCTCTGTGAGTGGTCCTCTATAAACGATGAAACGAGTTTATCTATTCTGCTGAAATTGAAAAGGATCTCTCAAGACCATTATGTACATTTCCAATGGATTCCATCCCATGTAAATGTTAATGGCAATGAGGCCGCAGATAGATTTAGTAAAGCCAAAGAGGGCAGTGAGGAAGATACGCCCACTGGTTCATCACTACATACTAAGAACTTTACTCTAATGAAAAATCTGGATTAAATTCAATCTGGCATATTGCACCCACGCAGCAGTGTTACTCTGGGACATCTCCTGGAACTCTTCTGGAGATAAAATGTGACCGAAAATCTCAGACTGCCTTGGCCAGATTCTCATGTGGAGACCTAAAATGTTTATCATTTGAACGGGGTACAAAAGATTATCCCACTTGTAAAAAATGCTGTGACCATCCAGCCTCAGCGAAACATATTCTGGATTGCGTCGGACTTTCTAGGAAGAATTTATTCTCTGATCCCCTGCTAGTCATTGACTTTCTTACTATCAACAATTTATTGGAGTTGTTCTGACAAATGTCAGATCTTTAAAGAGGATAAGCCAACAACAACAGAAAACGCGTTGCCCAATATCTGACAAAATAACTCACTTCTGACCAAAATGCAAAAAATCATTTGCAGTGGGGTCGAGGGTATTATTAAGTATAACATGTCTTAAAATCTTGTAAAACAATTTATAACTTAAAGGAAAAATTATAATAATTTACTCAAAAATTATAAGATGAAATTAAATACGAACTAAATAATTTTTGTGTGATATAATTAATAACAGCAATTACAAATCAAAAAATACATGTAGATAATTTATTTAAGTTACATTAATTCCTCATTTACTGTTTATATATGTATGCGCAAACATGTTCATTCATGTATATTTTAGTATTAGAAGTAAACGCACTTACTTTTTCATTTGCTCGAATCGTTAACATTCCTAAGAGGAAAAGGCCTAAAATAGGACCACCTAATATGCCAAACACAATCAAAGCTGCCTGAACTAAGTTCCCAAAAGCTGCTACGACAAATGTCAGGCCGATGCAAAGAAAGCCATAAAAAAGAGCTGAAACAAAAGAATGAAAAAATAATAATTAAAATAAGGATGGTTAAAATTCACTCAAAATATATTAACTTTTATAAGATTAAAATTTACCATCCTCGAATATTGTGAAAGGAAATTCATGAGTAATATGGCTAAAATCTCACAAATGCTTACTAATTCCAAACCTTTTTTTCTATTTCTAATATTATTACAGCAAGTTCTTTGCTCACTTAGTTCTTAGTTTTGGTATTCATTAAAATTTTCTTACCTGAGTTATTTTAACTCTTTGAAGTGCATTATCCATTAAATTTGAAATATTAATGAAAAAATTTGTATGCCGTCTTTTGAGATCTGAAAGAGTATACAGTAAAGAATTGCAGCAAAGGGAGCACTGCAGTGAAGCCCATAAGCACGTAAACGCTTTTTATATGAATGATAAAACATTGTACTTGTTTTTGTGATTTAGCATAACCTAGAGTGCACCACAAGGAGGTCTGCTACTCTACATAACCTGCCCTCCCCCGAAAAAAACTAAACACGAGACAGCTAGAAATCGAAAGAATCATGCTTTAAGGAAAACGTGTGATTAGAGTTAAACTGTTCATATTTTTATCAAATGAGCAAATAATGTCAAAATACCAATATGCTCGAAGTGCGTATTAAAATAATTTGTAGGTAGTTATATGTATGTGTGTGTTTTTTATGTCAGAGGACCTGTTACACATAAAAAATTTTTTAATGAGGTACATATAAAACTTTTGCTATTTCTAAAGTAAAAAGTTGATAAAAAATTGAAATTTAACTTTATATATATGAATACAGTGTTAACTACTAAGGACTTACACATATTCTGAAAAACATCATCTGAAAAACCTAATTTAAATGTAACCAAAATTGGTAGAGGAATTTCTTCAATAAAATATAAAAGAATTCTTGCAAAAATTGAAAAATACTTGATTTTAAATTTAGAGAATAAAAATTTTGCTGTACGTAGTATTTTAGAATAATTCTCTACAAATATTAATTTTCAACGAATAGAAAATTCAAAAGAATATCAATGTTTTGCTTGAGATTAACAGAATATTAATAAGTGGAAAAATTTACGTTGTTAAAAACTGAACATAACTAGGGGAAACGCGTACAATTATTGATAATCAATGAAATGAAAATGAAAAATAACAGTGGAATATAATATGTATGAGTTACAGTGCGCGTTCTGTTATACAAGAGTATAGGCTTAATATTTAATTATACGCATAGATTGTTACACAGTTACCACGTTAAAAAAATGCAATATATTTCAATATTCTTATTTACTAACATTGAAACCGTTATGGGCTTCATACGTCAAGATGTCTATGGTGATTGTATTGGCGATGTTTATAAAGAAAATGATATGACACGTGTGCATGTACTTTCAGAACAGCTCCAGGTTCCTAGATTGAACATTTTTTCTATATTCAGTGATGGACGTTATCTGTTTCACCTCGGCTTTTTAAGCAGATATACAGAGAAACAATATGATGGAAATAAAGCAGATAGGCGAAGCTGAACGCCAGAGAGACATCATAAAAATGCTTTGATTATTCATTCCTTTGTAAATCAATAGCTACATGCGGTGAATGCATGAAAAGACTGAAGACACACTTGCAAAAATATTTTATGACAGTGTCTACAGCCATGTAACACATCATTCAATAGGTATACGGTCTGGCGCATATATGGTGGTGCCAATCTTCAAATAGTACGTGTCAAAGTTTCAGGGTGATTTGATCGATAGTTTACAGGTAGCAGTCGTTTTAGTGACCCTAGATTTTTAATTTTTAAGATAATGGATAGAGAGGAATTTAGTGTGTTGATTAAATACAACGGTTAAATTGGACGAATTACATTTTAAATTTCGCTCCACCCATCTTACTCTCCAGACTCATCCCCCAGTTAACTACTAGCTTCTTGTAGACATAAAAATGATGCACCAGGAAAGAAATTTGGCTCAAATGAAGAAGTAGTGCTCATTCTACATAAAAGGCATCTAAAAGTCAAAGGATCTAACAAGAATCTCAATCAGGATTTCACAACAAGAGACTGTCAAATGTTTCAGAGGAAAATACTTATTAAAACTTTGCAGAACAAATCTCAAAATATTTCATACTTTATAGATGCAGTAGATTACTCAGTAGGTAGTTGATTTTAATAATTATAACAATATGAAAACTTATTATGTACAATGTTAGATTTCGAATATTTCACAACAATGATTTTTTAATTTAAAAAATCCTAACGTGAGTGTTTCCTTCATTAAAGATATTTTTGAAATTGGTTGTGTTTGTCAGCAAAAAAATATTTGGATCGTAATATCAGGAACGAAAAACAGGTTACATTTGATGCATAAAACGTTGTATATAATTTATAGTTACAAGTTATAATTTGTTCACCAACTTATAGCCTGTGCAGTAACAGCCTTATGCTTCTGTGAGAAACCCTTGGCTTCCAGAAACGGTCGCACCAAGTCTTGCATGGTAACTGCAGTCAAAGAGTTGATTGCTGAAGATATTGAACTTAGAGAAGCGCTGAAAATACCACAGATGCACAAGCCAGGAAGTCCAGGATAATCTCTGAGGCTAATCATCATGAAATAGGGCAAAAGCTGAAAGCAAAGATTCTTTTCTTTAAAAAAATTATAATTTGCAACATATAATTAAGACAGCTGAAACTTCATTTATAAAAACATATAAATGTATTACAAAACTATTAAAAAATTCTTTGAATTATTTTAGATGACTGTAAAATAGAATTTAAAATTCAGCTATCAGACATCAATATCGTACATGTTGTTGTTACTTAGGACACTTGGACAAGCCAAGCTCGCCGGTCGATGGGCATGCAAAATTAAGTCTGAAGGTGAAACTACGACTTTGCTCTTAAGGTTCTCCGATAGATGGCACCACTAGAGGATGTACTCCCTTAATTTTGACATTGATCCGGAAGAGGAGGGAATTTTCTTCAGACAATAACACCCATACACACTGCTCAACGACCGACCACACGACTTTCGATTTCACGTATTTAACGAGCACGTATAGCGCACGTACTCGGTGGTTTTTTAGCGGCATTGGAAATCGAACCCAGCCCTTTCGGACGGAAAGTTAATGCCCTAAGGATATCTTAAATAGGCTACCCGTAGATGTAAAACACCAAATATAATTTGAATGAAATGTGCATTTAATGATTTGAACCTTGTACATAAATTTGCTACATCGTCGAACCAGTTGAGAGATTTCTTACTAGTAATTGAACAAGGATTTAAAAGGTTGTTTTAACCAATAAAATTGCTTCATATTTTTCCCATGAATGCCCATTTTACTGTCTACTTATTGGAAAATGAAAATTACTAAATGTACGTCAATATCCATTTCATAATTAAATGCAGTAAAATTATTTGCATTTTAATAATTTTTGCAGATCAGAATATTTATCATGTCACTTTAATTTACAAATTAAATAAAATTTCAGTTATCCAATAATAACAAATTTAATTTAATTAAAATATTTAAAATTATTTAAATCTAGTAATCAATTGGTAAAAATAAGCAACCATTTAAATTAACTTCTTACTTGTCAATAATTTTAATTATAATCAAAATCTAATTGTGATTAACTATTTCCATGCAAATATTTTAAAAACAGATTTGAAACCTAATTTATCTTATCATTTGGGAAATTTTTTCTGTTTCTAGAAATTTGTACATACACATATAATGTTTCAACTCGTGTTTCACTATCTCATACTATATCGGGACTTATCATCATTATTTAGACATAATTCTTAGTAATCATACAAAAAGGAAAATCAAGTATATATATTTTAAAATTCAGTTACTCTGATAAGTACATTCAAATTAATTACTTATTTTGATGTAATCTGCAGACCTAATGTGGGAGTATTCCTTTTAATGATAATTAAGAGAAAGATTATGTTGTAATGAATAACGTTATCATTAATAAATATCATACATTACATAAATACTATGATATGCATTAAGTCACATAATGTTTACAGAATTACTAGGAACACACGCTAAAGATCCTTACATATAGACTCTCTATCCTTATAAGAGTTGCATTTTATAAGTAGGGGAATCTTCCATTTGAAAAGCGGTCATTGCGTTGGCAAAACAATATTTCTTTAAATACTTTAGCGATTCACTCAGAGAAAATTATTTTATAAAGGTGTATACTTTCCCTCGTTTTTCATGTTTGTAAAGTGAAATGTCTCATGCCAATAACAGAAAGAAAATTATCTTTATGGAATTTATCGATATTTGTGAGATATTTTTAGAAAAAATATCCGCGAGTGTCTTCTTTAAACTAAGAAAATAATCATTTCTTATAACAATAAAGTATAAAAGATCAAATAAGATATATTATTAGTTAGAAAATGATTTTAAATGCTGAATATTTTTCTTCAATATTATAATATAAATCATGATCTACATAGGAACTTATAGGTTACAAGGAACTTATAGGTTATTAGGTTACAAGACACTTAAAAATATAGCTTGCTGTCGGTTAATCAGAACATATAAGTAACTGATTTACATCTATCAAAATGATTGATTTTAATCTGAACAGTTCATTTCTTGCATGCTCGACACGTGGTTGTTTTTTTCGGACTCTCAGATCACAATTTTCAAGCATATGATTCATTAAAACGCAGAGCAGTCATAATTCACCTAAATCAGCATACATAAATTAATCGCTTGAAACAAGCTTTCCAAAATTAATTAAAAAAGACTAGTTGAATAGATAAAGGTTATTAGCTAACAGAATAAAAACTGTTCGTTATAAAAAATATGCTATGAATATAAATTAAGATTGTGTATATGATCGTATGTCGTTACTAACCTATCTTGTTTGAAGAAAGATATTAGTGTTAATTCCCAACAAAGATATCTGATGAGATGAATAAGTCGATCAGCAGATATTACAGTGAACAATCGCTAGTATTTGTTGGATGACTTACATCACAACAATCATTTCAGACTTAGTTTGACACTTTATATTTCTAATAAATACAAAGTATGTTTCTGTCTTATTTAGCAGATCTGAGTTTAAAATTGCCACATTAGGAAAAGAGATTCGATTTGTTTGTCGCTCAACAGTCATTTTTTGCACACGAGAATAACTTAACCATGGCCAACAGCTTAAAGTGGGTTCCTGCAAAATCAAAATTGAAATAGAGATTGAAGAACTGTTGAGACCGAGCACGAATCATTTGTCTGCCAATGTGGCAACAGGAAAAGATGAGTATGGAATCAAGAATTTTTCATTTAAAAACAAAATTATTTTTCATCTTTTAAATTATGAATAAACGCCTAGCTTAAATTCTTTCTCATATTAGTAAGTAGAATACCTGATGTATTTAACAAGCCAAATAAATCGCCCAAAATGTGCATTACACTTTATGAGATTAAAACAAAAATTATATTTCTTCATAAGCAGACTTAATTTATAAAAAACTTAAAGCTACATGAAGTACTATAGCTTAATAAATAGAAATCGCTGTTCTGTTGATTATATAACAATAGTTACGAATATAGGCACAGATGCAGTATAATCCAGGTTGCTAAATTCTGAATTTTTGGGGCAAAAAAGAAATGCTGCCAAGATGACGTATTATGACATCACCAAACTCAGAATTTGGTATCCTGGATTATACAACATACGTAACCGAATATATTAAAAATCACGAAACTTTGACGGAATCGAAAATAGCTTAATTTAGAATTAATTAATCGGGGAGTCAAATGCACTTCTTTAATAATTTAATGCATTATTGATTAGATAAATGCTTTGATAATATATATTTTTTATAATATGAACTTACTTGATCTCCTTTTGTGATTGGATGGTTTGGCGACTTCAGAGGATCACAGCGAGAAAAATATGCATAAACAATGAGACCGGCGACGCAAGCAAAGAAATGGAAGAAAGTACTCAAAGGCATACTGATGAAAAAAGCCCTAGAAGTGACAAAATAATAAGAAAAAAATCCAATATTTTTTTTCATTAAGTTTCCTTATTTTTATCTACCTACATTTAGAACATTTAGTCGGTGGTATGTACGTTGCTACATTTTATAAGCTTATTATTCTTATCTAGAAAATATACTTTTAAACAATATATTAAATTTATAATTTATAAAAACACTTATAAAAGTGGTTAAAGTCGACATAACTTATAAAAACACTGATAAAGTTGATCAAAGTAGTCTTAGCATACCGTCTTAGTATGAATATATTGAGAATTATTCAAAGTAAAATTTAAATTATTGATTCATAATCTAGCAGCGATGCCAACAAATTTTCTAAATTGACATTAACAATGAAAATGTAAATAAAATTAATTAAAATGGTATATCTAAGTTGGTATTAATTATATAAATATAGATTATTCATAAATTACATTTATGAAACGTAGCATATCGAATGCATGTTAATAATTTACAAAAGTAAGAGAATGCCATTAATGTGATAAATTATATTACTTTACAAACAACTGGTTATCCTAATTTTAAAAATAATACTTTTTTAGTAGATTGACCTCATCCAAAATTATTCAACAAAGTTTGTTTAATATTATTATGGAGCATTTTCAATATGGCAGGGGACGGAGATCCCTGCCATATTGAAAATGAATATCGGTTGAAGATGAATATCGGTTTCAACTTCATTCGTTCATTTGGCAAATGCTGGTTGGCCATTTAATGGCGTTTCCTACATCATTAACGATGCCACAAGTCGGGTACTATCATGAAGGATAAAGTAAGACAGGCGGTGACACAGTGGATCAGTCGACAAACGAGTACAATGGGGATCAAACTATAATTATAAGTACTGTAACTGTAAACTATAAGTACTTGAGTGGTGTTTGTCACTGTCTATAGTGGACCTTATTTCATGAAGAGCTGAAGAAGCCATAAATCATTCCGGATGCGTGAACATTCAACACTGCTACTCATATCACCGCCATTCATCTACATGGCATAAGTACTCACAGCTTGCGAACAATCGAGAAACCATACAGTTTCGAGGATACTCGTGTCTAGTCTACGGGCCATCACAATCTGTATTCTGGGAAAATCGCAGAGACTTCTGGAAAAATCCAGGAAACACGCACCTAAACATAAAAGGAGGCTTCGCATACTCAACGTAACAAATTATATATCGTTTCAACAGGATCACGTGTCCCTTTTAGGATGGCTCATTATCAAACCGTGAAAGTGGTCATAATGTTTTGGCTTTCCTAAGGGTATACATACATCATACTGATTACTTTGTCCTTTAAATGACAAAATAAATCTCTTTTATTTTACTGAGAAAATCCTAAATAATGCACCAATATGTTTTCAAACAGTGAAAAAATGTTATAACATTACATTTTCTTGCAAATTTAATGAACCTGCTAGAGATAATTCCTACTATGTTGGATGTGAATCAATAGAACCAAATTAGGTATGCATGATCGTTGATAAATATGAGTCAATTGATGAAAAACTACAATGCAGATCAAAGTAAAAAAGTCTTTCAACCAGGGATGCTAATCACTATGCAACATCTTGTTACTGATCTTGTTTTAGAGATAATGACAACCAATGTTGTCTCATGTCGTTAAGAATGTATCTAAATCCAGTACCCTATTATGAGCTGTTATTCTTTTATTAATTCCTTCTATAATTTAATGTGGTTTCTTAGATCTCATAAATAGCTAATGAGCTATTAAGTTTCAGAGATATACTTTGAGACGTTGCGCATCAATTTTTGCACCATCACTTTTACTAAAAGTCACATTTTGAGGGATATTTTTCATATTATGTTAAATAGCAAATTATTAAAAGCAAGCAGGTGAAGAAATAGGCCTTTAAATTAGCTAAAAGATAACAATAAATTTTAAACTTTGCATAGATTTTTAACTTTCGAGATGCTGTCAAAAATTTAAGTGAGAAAGAAAAACGAACAAAAATATCTCATAAATAATGCTGTTTGTAAAGACTTTTCTTATAATGAAATGAAACATTTTGCTCGATGAAAATGGTACTTCAAAGTAAAAATTTAACAATCCGACAACAACGCAGGCAACACATTATATCAGATTTTTGCGAGCTATACTGAGATATAGAATTTTTAATTTATTTTCCAATTTTTTAAAATCTCTTTTTTAATTTTGTAACACATACAATACATAAAAAGTGAAACGCTTTAGGATTTAGCAGTCCTGATCCAAGAAATTCCTTTTTCATCTTCGTAATACAATTATGATTTCATATAAAAATAGCAAACAATACTTAATTTTTATCACCTTTAAATTTATTTTGTTTTCATATGTTAATTATCATAATACATTTATTTTAGGCAATTATTAATTCTTTCCCCATATTCACAAATAGAATACTCTAAAATTAGTAACTGTAGTGTTGTCACTACGCTACAGATTTAATATCTTCAATAATTCCTGCATTAAAAAATTTTTTCTTTAATTTATTTTACAAGCTATAATAGTTAAAGAAAAATTATCAAGTAAGAAATTGTTCAAATATTTTTGAATAGTATAAGTTCAAACTATTTTCTTAAATTTTTGAATATATGTACATATATACATATACATATATATATACATATATATATATATATATATATATATATATATATATATATATATATATATATATATATATATATATATATATATATATATATATATATATATATATATATATATATATATATATATATATATATATATTTGTATGAAGATCCTGGTGGCCCGAAATTTGGCATGATTGTTTCTGCAACTACTTGTGAGCTTTTGCCATGAGTTTTTGCAAAATGGACGAATGATCTTCCAATGAATAGTATATGTTGCGATAAGGGACGTTCACCCATCATAAACTTTATAAGATGTCAGAGACAAATAACCTTGTTCAGATTGAATCGATGGTAAATTATGACAGGCAGTGTTTAACCGAAGATTTTCCATGTTCACTAACGGGAATATAGAAAATCCTTTAGTGATATCCATCAAGAGAAATGATGCTTCTGGGAACCGCAAGGCAAATATTAGTATTCTTCTGCTTGGCTAATTGTAAATGACGAGGACACCCATCCAGAGCTTCCACCTAACTGATAGAGCCTAATTCAGAATTAGTTACATGGAAGTATGCCGGTACTTACTCTCAGATAATGCAGGATCGATCGTGTGGTTGGAACTTTTTCAATACTTGTTTGCATTATACTAGTCTTCTCCCAACCCACTGCCTGCTGCTGAACTTGTTTTATCAAAACAAAAAAAATCTCCGACAAGCTGTGTTAAGGATGTGTGAATATTGTTACAAATTTGTAAATAATGATTATATTTGTCTTAAAATATCTCAGACAGATCGGAAATTCTCACATTTTGGGCAAAAATTGCGGTATTTAGACATGTTGTACTTTTAAAAGCGGATTTCTTAATGATTTGGCGACTTGGCGACAGTTGGCGAGATTCTTGGCGACTTGGCGAGATTCTTGGCGACTTGGCGAGATTCTTGGCGACTTGGCGAGAAATCGATACTTCTGGAAACATCCATCACCTAAGCTCTAGGACCAATATTTTCCGAGATAGCCTAGAAGCTTCCAGAGCCTTGGCGAAATTGGTAGATTTCTCCGCCAAGTCAGGTATAAATACCGCAGCCCGACATGGAAGAGTGAGTAGAGAGTGATAGTTTTGTGAAGACAGTCAGTGAGTGAAGACGATTAGTTGTGACTGCTAGTTGTTCTCTGTCTGAGGTATTTGAGACCTGTGATTGGAAGCTGTTTCTTATTATATCTGACGAATTGTAGCTGTATAATTGTGACTGTTACAGCGGGAATTTCGTTTATTTAGTGAAGTTCTTACGAATAAAAGTCTTGTGTTCATTAAGTGGTTGCTTTATTCAACTCTCAATCGACACGAACCCGTGGAGCTCGGTACAACTGGTGTCAGAAGTGGGATTGAAGAGTTGATGCAGCGTGTCACAAGAAAAATGGATATGGATTTAATGAAAAGTCTTCTCGAAAAATTAGCGGAGCAGATGGCTGAGATGAAAGCTGGACAAGAAGAGATGAAAGCTGGACAAGAAGAGATGAAAGCTAGACAAGAAGAGATGAAAGCTGGACAAGAAGAGATTAAAACCGAGATGATGAAAGAGATAAAATCTGGACAGGAGGAACTTAAAAAGGAACTTAAGAAGGACATTGTAAGTGTTAAAGAAGAATTCTCCAACATCATTCAGGAGAAGATGAATGCAATGGAAGATAAGGTAACTTCAGTTGAAACTAAAGTTCTGGAGATAGAAGAAAACGTTGAAGAAGCATTAGACAATATGAATAAGAAGATTGAACGCTTGGAGAAGCAAATGTCAAACAAACATGAAGAACCCAACGTGGCATTTGTGCCTTCCCTAGCCAATATTAAACTCTCAACATTTGATGGGAAATCATCCTGGCAAGTATACAAGACCCAGTTTATGATGGTAGCGGAAGCTAATGGATGGAATCCCCGAGCCCAAGCTTTTCACCTGGCGGCTTCTTTAAGAGGAGACGCGGCTGACATCCTCGAGACGCTTCCGGAGGAGCAGAGGCACGATTTCCAAGCCCTATCGAGTGCGCTTGAGCTGCGGTTTGGAGATAAGTGCACTAAAGAATATAGCAGACTACAGTTAAAGTCCCGCTATCAAAGAGCGGGTGAAAGTCTGCAAGAATTGGCTGCCGATATTCAGCGACTTTCCCATCTAGCATTTTCGGACTGCCCAGCTGAGACACGTGAAGATCTGGCTCTCCATCACTTCATCGATAGTGTGCGGGATCCGGAGATACAGAAAACACTTCGACTCGCCGATGTCAAAGATATTGGATCTGCCCTAGTCTACGCACATAAGATAGAAGCTGCCCAGCAGGCCGCGCGTAAAGACCGGCACTCAATCAGAGCCGTCTCTGCTACTGATACGGACTGTAATCTAAGAAAGCAAATTGAAGATCTGCGGCGAAAAGTCCGTAGCTTAGAATTGAGTAAAGGTGGCAGAAACATGAAGATTCAGTGTTGGACTTGCGGTGCAGTCGGACACGTCCATAGAGACTGCCCGAAACGAAAAGATGGTGGAAATGATCTTCCACCACAGCAGGGAAACTAATATGTGGCCATCTCGCGGGGCGGAGATGTCCAGAGAGTCAGAAGCCCCATTTCAAATTGTTTCACATTTCTTCCGTAAGTAGCGGCGACAACGGACTTTTCGTTATGGGACATGTCAACGAAGTTCCCTGCAGAATGATAATCGATACTGGAGCCAACGTAACTATCATTAGGACAGATATGGCTCGCAAACTTGGTGAGAAACTCATCTGGACGCCGCCCTGCATTACCCTCCAAACTGTGACAGGTGATAAGATTAAAGTGCATGGAAAAGTCAATCTAAACATTGCATTTGGTAATGCCGTGTACCATCATATGGCATATGTCGCTGATATAAATGACGAATTTATTCTCGGATTGGATTTCCTCAAAGAAAACAATTTCAAGTTAGATTTTAAAAATAATGAACTACATTCATGTTCTGAAGACATAGCGATTTTTAAGACGAAATATTCAGATATTAAAACAGTCCATCATATAACTGCAAAGAGTGAAATAACATTACCACCAAGAACTGAGACAATAGTTTCCGGAGCTCTTTCAGAAGATAATAATTTTCATTATGGATTGACTGAATATCCAGATTCCGACAATAGCGTTAAAGGAGTACTAGTGGCTTCTTCCCTCGTCGACCTTTCACGAAATGTAATCCCGGTAAGAGTTGCTAATCTAAGCAATAAGGTAAAACTAATAAAAGAAGGAGAAGTGCTGGCGACTTGCACTCCAGTGACCTGTATTAACCGAAATTGTCAAACCACACTATCTGAGCCTCCTGACACTCTAATTAATGAACTCCTTCAGAATGCAGAGTTAGATGATAAACAAAGGAATGCTGCAAGAAATCTATTATTAGAATTCGGAGATCTCTTTTCCAAGAAATCAGATGATGTTGGGCGAACCAAATTGACGCAGCACCGAATCAATACAGGAAATCATCCACCCATTAAACAACATCCGAGAAGATTGCCATTCGCTAAGCAGGAAGAGGTGGATAATCTTCTGATGGAAATGCAGCAGAATGACATTATTGAGCCATCAGAGAGTCCTTGGGCTTCGCCTATTGTTTTAGTTCGGAAGAAAGATGGTTCTACCCGATTCTGCGTTGACTATCGTCGGTTAAACAACATCACTAAAAAAGATAGTTACCCTCTTCCTAGGATTGACGATACACTTGATGCTTTATCCGGAAAACAATGGTTTTCGACTTTGGATCTCAAGAGTGGTTATTGGCAAGTAGAGATACATCCTGAGGATCGAGAAAAGACTGCATTCACCACAGGACAAGGACTTTGGCAGTTCAAGGTTATGCCATTTGGGCTTTGCAATGCACCTGCAACGTTTGAGCGCCTGATGGAGACAGTATTACGAGGACTTTCCTACGAAGCCTGTTTGGTATATTTGGACGATATCATTATTGTAGGGCGCACATTCGAAGACCATTTAAGAAACATCCGAAAGGTGCTGGAAAAATTAAAAATGGCCAACCTGAAGCTGAATCCTTGCAAATGTAATTTATTCCGACGTGAAGTAAGCTATCTGGGACACATTATCTCTGCTGAAGGTGTAAGAACAGATCCTGAAAAGATCTCCGCAGTTAAGGACTGGAGTCGTCCAAAAGATGTCCACCAATTAAGAAGTTTTCTTGGACTATGCACATATTACAGGAAATTTGTTAAGGGTTTTTCAAGTATTGCCAGACCTCTTCACAAGTTGACAGAAGTTAAACAGAGATTTCTATGGACAGATGAATGTGAGAAAGCTTTTAAACAACTGAAGGAGGCGTTGACATCTTCGCCCGTTCTTGCATATCCCCAGCCCGGAAAAATTATTCATTTTAGATACGGATGCCAGCAACGAAAATATCGGAGCTGTTTTGTCGCAGGAAATTGATGGTAAAGAATATGTCATTGCTTATTGGAGTAAATGTCTTTCGAAACCAGAGCGGAATTATTGTACAACCAGGAAGGAATTGCTGGCAATCGTCAAAGCCATAGAACATTTCCACCATTATCTCTATGGAAGAAAGTTCTTGCTCCGGACCGATCACGCATCCTTAACCTGGCTTTTAAATTTTAAAAATCCAGAAGGACAGGTAGCCAGATGGATTCAACGACTCCAGGAGTTTGACTTTGAAATACGTCATCGCAAAGGAACTCTTCATGGAAATGCTGATGCACTATCAAGGAAGCCGTGTAATGAAAGCTGCCGATATTGTTCTAGAGTAGAGAAGAACTATCAGTTAGTAAATCCTTCGGTACGCCAAGTTACTGTTTCACCTCCACCGAAACCAGACCCATGGAGTGATAAAGGACTTAGAGAAGCCCAAAAAGAAGATCCAGATATAAATCCAATTCTTAGAATTGAAAGAATCTTCTAGTATGAGACCAAGTTGGCAGGATATCTCCACCTACAGTCCTGCTACTAAGCAATATTGGGCTCTTTGGGACTCACTCCATATAAGAAATGGTGTCTTATACAGGAAATGGGAGTCCGATGATGGACGTAATTTCAAATGGCAGCTTGTTCTTCCAAAATCAAGAATTTCAGATGTTTTGAAAGAATTGCACAGTAGCTCAACTGGAGGCCACTTCGGAGTAATGAAAACTCTACAGAAAGTTCGAGAACGCTTCTATTGGAGCAAAACGAGACAAGATGTAGAGAAATGGTGCCAATCTTGTGATGACTGTGCGGCACGTAAAGGACCGAAGAAACGTAGCCGAGGAAGGTTGCAGCGGTACAACGTAGGAGCACCTTTTGAGCGGATAGCATTGGACATTTTGGGTCCTTTACCACGATCCTCAAATGGCAACAAATACATACTAGTTGTCATGGACTACTTTACTAAGTGGCCTGAAGCGTTTGCAATCCCCGATCAAGAGGCGACTACAGTAGCCGAGGTTCTAGTGCATCAATGGGTTTCCAGATTCGGCACACCCTTACAAATCCATTCTGATCAAGGGACAAATTTCACCTCTATTGTGTTTAAAGGAATGTGTCAAATTCTCGGAATAGACAAGACGCAGACCACGCCACTACACCCACAATCGGACGGCATGGTAGAGAGATTTAACAGAACCATCTTGAATAATCTCTCACTTATGGTTTCCAGAAATCAGCAAGATTGGGATTTGAAGCTACCGCTGTTTCTGCTTGCATATCGCAGTGCTGTCCATGAGACTACCGGATATACTCCTTCACAGATGCTCTTTGGTCGCGAACTTCGTCTCCCTTGTGATCTTCAGTTTGGTCGTCCACCGGATACATCTTCATCGCCAGAGGAATACCTTCGAGACCTTCAGGCACGTCTTGAAGATGTCCATAACTTCGCTCGAGACCGAATCAACCTGACGACCGAAAGAATGAAGACAAGGTATGACACAAGAGCGACAGGACGTGAATTTCAAGAAGGTGACAAAGTTTGGTTGTGGAACCCGATTCGACGTAAAGGACTTTCTCCAAAGCTGCAAGCCAACTGGGAAGGTCCCTACACAGTCCTAAAAAGACTGAACGACGTCGTGGTTCGTATAAGAAAATCATCTTCTTCAAAACCAAAGGTAGTACATTATGATAGATTAGCTCCTTATCGTAATGTAGAGTAAAAATTAGTAGACCATGGTCTCTTTGTAAATAGTATAGATAATTTTAATCTTTTCTCTTTTCTTGTATTTTTAGTTGCTTGTGTATGTAATGTGCTCTGTATCATCTTGACATGTAAATTCTCTTATATTAAATTTGGCCTCCTATCAGGGGATTGTACTGCCCGGGACGTGCAGTCCTTGAGAGGGGGCAATGTTACAAATTTATAAATAATGATTATATTTGTCTTAAAATATCTCAGACAGATCGGAAATTCTCACATTTTGGGCAAAAATTGCGGTATTTAGACATGTTGTACTTTTAAAAGCGGATTTCTTAATGATTTGGCGACTTGGCGACAGTTGGCGAGATTCTTGGCGACTTGGCGACGGTTGGCGAGATTCTTGGCGACTTGGCGAGAAATCGATACTTCTGGAAACATCCATCACCTAAGCTCTAGGACCAATATTTTCCGAGATAGCCTAGAAGCTTCCAGAGCCTTGGCGAAATTGGTAGATTTCTCCGCCAAGTCAGGTATAAATACCGCAGCCCGACATGGAAGAACGAGTAGAGAGTGATAGTTTTGTGAAGACAGTCAGTGAGTGAAGACGATTAGTTGTGACTGCTAGTTGTTCTCTGTCTGAGGTATTTGAGACCTGTGATTGGAAGCTGTTTCTTATTATATCTGACGAATTGTAGCTGTATAATTGTGATTGTTACAGCGGGAATTTCGTTTATCTAGTGAAGTTCTTACGAATAAAAGTCTTGTGTTCATTAAGTGGTTGCTTTATTCAACTCTCAATCAACACGAACCCGTGGAGCTCGGTACAATATTCAACTTTTCCGCTTTTATTAAGAATCTTTTTATAGTTCGTTGTTTTGGATAGGTAAAACAAACATTGCTTGAGCTGTAAATTGAAAGAGTATACCCGAAAAAGTTTCGGGTATACTCTTTCAGAGTTCTCAAAACCTTATCCTGCGACGAAAAAAAAATTGGAATAGCGGCCGTGTCCTAATGATGCATGCAATCCCAGAAATGTGACTTCCCATTCTCTACAACTTATTAAATTCTTATTCCCTGTCATGCAACTGGACTCAATGGTAAGCGATAAAATGTATAGCCATGCACCATTTCTTGGCTCTCCTATGCATTTTCAATTCTGTATTTTTCGTATTTTTTCACTTTATTCAAAATGATTAAAAATTAAAAGGGTTCATTATTAATAAATACAACAATAATTGAAAAAGGTTATAAATCTAAAAAATATTTTGCTTTTAATTGATGACATGTAACATTAGCTGACAATATTTGCATTCATTCAATTTTTCAATGGATAGTGCAAGTATCTCAAAACTAAGTATTAAGTACTAAAACATAGTATTCACATTTAGTCGCATAATAGCTTTGCGCTATTCATATTGATCGCACCTACTTTCGAGAACGACTTAAGCTCCTCACAGTGAGAAATCTTTGAACTTGTACTTGATTGACACCATAGGAGGACATAGACAGCACCACTCCTTGACACAATACGTTCCACGCCGTGTAACGTGTGTAAAAACTCGTATCTAATCTGAAATATAGATAAAATAATTAAATATTATTATTTGATGATACAACACTGAAAAATAATTTTATAACAATCTACAATGTTTAGGAGTTACAGAAATTGTATTTATTTTGTAGAAATAAAACAAAAAAATAAAAAGAAAATTAGTAAATAACACAAATAAAAATAAAAACTTTCAAAGAAAATTTCGTTCAAACAAAATTATGCCATAATTTTACAATAAATATTGATTAGTTCTGGATATAAAATCACTGTCTTTGTGTGTGTCAACAAAAATAATTTATCATACCAAATATGTTTATGATATTTTAGGTTGAAAGTAAAAAAATATTATTATGTTTAATGACAAAAAGTTTATATAATAAGACTATGATCCTGTAAAATATTTACACAAATTGCATTATTTATGTCTGTAATTTTTGTAATTGTTTTTAAAAAATATATAGCAATTTAAAAAAAGAAACATACCAGAATCATTGTAACTAAGATTGTTATCCTTCGGATTCCTTTCTTTCATTAAGTTTTATAGAATATATTTAAATGAATTACTAACTAGTAATATTCTTAGATGTGTTTATATTTTTATTATAAATTCATATTGTCAATAGGACTATATTTTTTGGAGTTTCTTGTTTGGCCCTAACCAATGTTAACAACAAAAATATGGTTGACTGTTTATAACTTTTGCAAGATTATTTATCGGATTGGGAATCTAAGCTTTTCCTTGTGTTCCTGAAGTCAACACTTGAATAGAAATAACTATCTTCTTGAGGAATGTTGTATATGTGGAACACACAGCGTTAGGCTTATTTTCTAAGCTTCGAAAAAATTTCGGTGGTGCATGTTAAATCTAAGGCAGTTTTAGAAAATATAATAACCTTGATAAAGATTTTGCTCTGAACAACAATTGAGATATCCTGATTAATAGCAATTAATTAAATTGCAAAAGATTGAATTAAGAAAATTGAAATTAAGAAATTAAATTGCATAATATAGAAATGCAGCCCAAAAGTTTATAAAATATTAGAACGAAATGGCCAAAAATATCAAAACCAAAAGGAGGAATAACAGAAATTATGTTCATAGCAGATTTTATCATGTGAAAGTTGGTTTAATATATAACTAACGCATTTCTCAAGTACACAGGGATTTATTTCGAGTAAAACATTCGTCTATTTGTTATTGTGGTTGCTCATCCCAATTGGCTTAGATAAACTAAAATAAGTCCAAGAGACCATGCCACACAATTAGATGAAAAACAACACCCCCCTCATTCAACAGTTGCCTCACAGAGGAGCCAATAAAATCTAAGATTTGAGAGGGAGAAACTACGGTAGAACAGTAGCAAAAAGTACTCGTGTCTTCCCATTTACTCTGAACATGAGACTCTTTATATGACGACCTATATACTTACGACCTAGACGACTAAGTCTATCTAGAGTAATCGGCACAGTAAGGACAATCAAATTGTATATTTTAATGCTTTAAATATTATTAATTTTTTCGAGAAATAAATAAACGAATATTTGTACACCACGATTTATTTATTAACTCCTTGTTTATAAATTTGTGCTATTCTTATAATTTCTCTCTTAGCCATTAATCCCACTAAGTTAAAACTAATTAAGATATTTAATAGCAATCAGTATCTCATAATCTGTAGTCAAGTAGTCGTGGTCAGGCAGGTGTCGCTCTTGCAAGCAGAAGGCAGTGAATTCTATGTAAATTCTTCCAAAGATCCACTGTGTTGGCTAATGGTGGAAGGGGCACGTAAAATATGTTGTGGTCATAATGTGTGTGTGTGTGACTTCAGAGAGAACTAATACTTCTTGGGGGAGTCAGACACATTCGAAGGACCTTCTGGTTTATCACTGCATCTAAAATTGAGGTCTCTTTTTCACTTCCAGGGATACGGTGGCTCATCCACTAGTACAAGATACCCTCATGTCTGCTCCTTAAGCCAAATGACATCATTGTAAACTGTCAGTGTATTTGAAATAAATAAATTTCTCATGCACTGAACTAACAATTTTAAATATCTTGTCTTAAGAAGAAAGCTTTGATATAAATTTATAAATATTAATTCCTTTTAAGCTTTATTTGTTTTCGCAGTTATGCTTTGTAAACAAGCTAACAAAAAGGTGTAAAATTACTGATTACTTATCTCAAGTTCAAGATAATTTTAAGAAACCATTGTATCCTTTCTCAATACCCTTTCTATTCCTTCGTTATAATTTATTCTATGATAGTAAATGAAATTTAAATCTATGTGTATAATGTAAATCAAAAACTGAGTCAGCAACAAAAAGTTTTTTAAACTTTTTGACACCATGGCTAAATAAGGTTTTGGTTACAAAAACTACTTTTACATGTTGTTCTTCAGCTTTATAAATTTTAACACAATCGTCCACATTACCAAACATTTTCAAGTTTTTTGCTTTAAATTTCTGATTCACAATTTTAAGTATCTGCAAAAAGCTTTAACTTTATCATTCGTATCAAATATATCTATATTCGATCCTTAATAATGGAGTTTTCTCGAATATGTCAGCGAAGTACCTCAATCTCATCAGAAGTAAACCATCCTGAAAGTTTTCCTCTTCCGGTCTGTTTTCCTCTCTATGAAAATATCGATATCTTCTCAATTCATAAACACGTTGCAAAAATTTCACGCGTGATAATAATTTTGCTTGGCAATAAAATGGTAACGCTAAATGCACTGCACCCATGTCTTTAAAGTGCAAGTGCAGAAAAAATCTTGATTTCAGGGATTTCATTTTTTATACAATTCACCACGGTTACAACCATAGTTAACACAATATTCAGATGAATATTCATTTCTTTGGACATTGAACGAGTGCAATCAATGCATATTCCGACGCATTTTGCCCATTCTGTGTGTCAGTCACACTCATAAAATTATTTTTGGATAACAAATAATGCATTTCATCACAAAATTGACCATAGGAAATAAAAATGAGCATTCATATTACTATCTGTTACCTCTACAGAATGTATTGAAAGCAATTTGACAAGCAACTTTAAAAAAAGTTGGAACTCTACACCTTCATCTAAATTATCAATTCAACGAAAAATCATTCATTAGAAAGAGGTATGTGTTGCAATTGTTTTTCACAAAATTATCTCTATATACAGTTTCTACGATCTCAGTTATTGTTGGCAAAATAAACTCTTCAACAATGGTGTTAGGCTTTTCAGATCTGACTCTTTTATATGAAACTTGGTACGAGGTTATGTAAGCTTTTTCATTCACAAATTCCTTTTCATGTAATTTGATTTTATTTCGGAGAATTCTCTGGGATTGTTGTGGTACACTCACAATGAAGCATTTCCAAAATCCATTTAAGTTAATCAGGTTTCATACTGTCTGCCATCGACATATTTGAGCAAATGATTCACACAGGACCTTTTTTTCATTTATTTCAGTACTGGTAAACCTAAAATTTATGTGTATTCTTGATAATGTTTTCTTGATTTTAGTTTTGGAACCATGCTGGTCTGAGTACTTGTTGAGGCTTTACTTTCGTCTTTTGCTCGCTTATGCCCATTTAAAAATTTATCCATGATTTTGCATATATCTGCTGCCGTAAGTATTTAATATGGTAATTATAATTAACACGAAAACATGCATACCATACACATTCTCGATAGATTCAATACCGATAAAAAAGATCGACTCGAATGAGAGAGACTGAAATTGAAATTAGCTTTATCTTACAATCTTCTTCTCCCTATGAGAAATCACTTGCTCACACCTACGCATACTCCAGAGGACATCTTCTCGACATTCCAGAATATTGAAGGCAAATCAGGTCTTCTCGAATCCATGAGAATGTCTGACATGGTGTATTCAAGAGCCATAAAAAGGCACCAGATGCTGAGGATCGGTGTTGTGCGAAATGATAATAACATGCTAATTTTTGCGATCGTAGTGTAATTTTAAAGCAAAATGTTCAAAGTATATTATTATTGTATACATTTTATAATACGAAGGGAACGAGTTTCATTTAAGCACTCGAAGTACAAGTTTTTACTTACATTCGCGAGTAAATAAAACTCTTAAGATTTTACTTAAAAACAGTCATAGTTTTCAGAAATGCACTTTGCGTTAGAAATCAGTTATTATGGAAATATTTTTAATATAGGTAAGAAACGTTTAATACACATACGAAGCTGCTTTTTGTTTGGAGTCAAGTAATATTGTTATAAATTTTACTTAAAAGCACTTTTTAAAGTAAAACATTAATGAGATCATCAGATAGGACCTTGAAAGTTAGTCATTATATTCTTATTTCTATGAAATATATTGTTTAAATTTGTTAACTACAAATTATATTAACTGCATGTTTGGATACAGTAGTTCTTTAAAATAAAATCAAAATATATAAAAGTTCCATCTCATAAAAAGTTTTAAATTTAGTTGAGAGGATAAAATCAAATATAGAAAGGAAAAGGGATTATTTCTTTCAAAATACATGCTGAAATCAGCTATATGTTAGAAAATAATATTGATATAAATACTGTGTGTTTGTTTTTATCCAAGGTTATGATGGAGTTCAAAGAACTAAGTGAACTTTGCATAAACAATTCGTATCACGTGATGCTTTACGTATAAATAAGTCAACCATGGACAGACAATTTGAGGCACTTTTACTAGCCATTTCCAAAAGTAATAATTTTGTAAATGGTTTCAAAAAATCCAAAATAAGTTAATGGTTGGGATTAAGCTAAAGAAATGGCTTGCATTTTTATCATAATCAATTGTTTCTAAAAGTTTAAAAGTTATATTTTACAATTTACTTTCTTCACGTAAATCATTTAAATATCTTCTTTTTTGTAATTTTTGAAATGCAATTTTATTATTTTCTCATATAAGGAGCATTCTTCTTTTGGTCCTTCACTTGGACACAGTAAGAGAATGCATTTAGAATATTACTGCATCATTTAAATAGTATCCACTCGAAAAGGGATAAATTTTTCAAAATTGAAAAATACTTTCTCGATATTCATTATTAATAAATCTTTTTGAATGTTTATTCACACATGGTAAACAAAAACTGATAAAAATAATAGCTCCTTATATCGATTAAATTTGGATGAAATTCCACAAATTAAATTAATTTGGATATGAATCATATACTTATAATTTTTATGTATATTTGTTTCACAAATTTTGTATCTAACTCAGAATTCTTTAAATATGATTAGACAGAGATATTTGTAAGTTTCTATGCAGAAACTCCTTATTGATATTAATCTAATAGTAAATAAAAAAGAAGCCCAATGGTGTAAAAGTAGTCTCCCACGTCATAGGTTCTAGTTTCGATCCTCGGGATAAGCAAGGTCGACTCAGCCTTTTATCCCTTCAGTAGATCGATAAAACTGAGTACCAAACATGATTGGGAATTAAAACAGTGGAGGTTTTGGATTAGGATGACCATCTAATCCGAAACCCGCCCTGGACCAGGAAATATACTTTGAACCCCAAGGCCTTCGGTCATGAGAACAGACATGGGCACTGCCGAACTTGGAACCCATATGAGCTGTCATGTCACTGAGTTTAGTTTATAGTTCTCAAGTAAAAAAGGGTACACAATTGATATTATATAAGCAGAGGACATGTTATTATTCATTATTTGTTACAATTATTTATGTTTTTACTCTTTCTTTTTTTAAAAAAAGTTAATCTTTAGTTATTCTGTACTGATGCATATTTTTCAGTTTGGCAGTACAAAATAAGTCAATTAAATAAAAAAAAATTTACAAGAATTTCCTCTTTACTGTTACATGTTTTGAGACATCTTACCTTGTAACTAGTTTTATCGGAAGTTGATTAATAATTTTAAAATTATGCTTATTGCCAAATCTAAGAAACCAAACTCAGTTGCTAAAGGATTTATCAAATGCTGTTTTATACAGTTGCGTTGTGATGTGTTGGGTAAATCTCCTGCAGATAAAATGAAATCTCAGTCTCTGTCCAATGATACTACTGGACGAAGAATATGCGAGTTATCATACGACACAGAAAGTTAACTACTGGAAGATATTTGTAAATCGAAATGGTTTTGATGTACAAATAGATGAGTTAATTGACGTCTCAAATAGTGCCATATTATTATGTTATATTCGTTATATTGTCCACGCAATCAATGGTATTAGAGAAGAATTGATATGCCGTATTGAATGACCATCCCAAACAACCAATACTGAAATATTAAAGGCAATGAACAAGTACAAGTAACTCCATTGACTGAAAAAAATGCATCGGTTTGTGTATACTGATAGAGCTACTGCTATGATTAAAAGACATACAGGTGTTGCAAAGTAAATAACAGACATACCATCAGAAGAATTAGAGCCACTCATTACAAATTCATCGTGAGCATTTACCAGCAAGAAATTGTACCCACAAATAAATGACATTCTACTGGAATCGGTAAAAATTGTAAATTTTATCAGATGTAGCACACTTAATTCAAATTTGCTTAAAACTTTATGTCAAGAAATGGGATCGGATCATGTACAATTATAGTTGCACACCGAAATACTCTGGCTATCCACAGGAAAAGTCCTGAACCGGTTGTACACGTTGACAAATGAGGTACTATTTCTTTTAAATCAGAAGAGATTGCTATTGATCAGATATTTTCGTAACAAAGAATGGGTAGCCTTGCTTTCATACCTATCAGACTTATTTTCACTGATAAACGAATCAAATATAAGTCTTAAATATAAAAATAATACCGTTTTCAACTTCTTCAATAAGACTGATGCTTTCAAGAAGAAATTGAAACGTTTGTACAAGCGTACGAAAGAAAATAAAACACTCTCGGTATATTTTCTTTTTTCTTTGACTCCATTAATGCTAATAAAATGATCAGAAAAGCGTTACAAATTACCATTTTGGAGCATTTAAACGGACTTTCTATGACTTTTGATCAGTATTATCCCCCAGATGAAAATGTACGTTCAGGTAATCGGTGGATAATCCATGCATTTATTAATAATTACAATAGCAATCTCACTACAGTCGAGGAAACAGAACTTATTGAACTATCTTCAGATCTAGGACATAAATCCCAGTTCAACTCAGTAAGCATATATGAGTCTGGATAAAGACTGCACAACAGAATATTCCAATCTTCATGCACTGAAGATTTTATTGCCTTCTTCCTCAACTTATTTGTTTGAAACTAGACTTTTGACTATGACTGTTGTTGAGACGAAATCGACTTGCTCTTGCGCTTCTTTTACGTAGTCAGCAACAGATATCAGCAGCAATCGCATTGGTTTTAATTTCTATTTCCTTTAATTTGGTAAATTATTTTTTGCTTATTTTGTATATTCCTCCTGTTTACATTTATATTCACAATTGTTTTTGCTAATATATTAATAAATAAATATATCATTCATATTTGAATTTCTTTTGAGTTTTATTTAAATTTTGGCAGTTTTATTGTTGATACAATAATTTTAAATAAGTTGCATGTATATATGTAAATTATAATGAAATAAAATGCTTTAAAATTATTTTTCTTTTCAAGATTTACTTATACGAATGTATTGCCCCACTGGATCGAATCATTAAACTTACCGTTCCACGAGAAAGGACCGAAATATTTGACTATTATTTTAGAGTAAGTCCAGCTGAGAAACAATGACCTAGGTGCACATCTATCAGGGTGGGTGCATGAGAGTTTTCCAGTTTCTTTGAATTGTTAATTTATGCATGTATGACATGACTGTCTCTATGTTTTTAAAGTCTTTCTAGAAAGCATAACCGAAATAAATGTCCTATAAGAGCCTTATGGTCAGCAACAACTATTCAAATTTAATTGATAGTCAAAAGTAAACCCAGAATGCCACACTTCCCCCTTTATAATTATGCTTTACTTTAAATAAATTTATAGTAAACAATTGCAACATAACTTACATAAATATAGATCAATAGAATCAAAGGCTGAGAAAAATACTCACGTGGGAACTACGATTCTACCTCCTTCGAAAGCAATTGTGAATGCATTTACAAATCCCACACTCAGAAAGCCTGCGATCATCACTGCAAAGAGCCCCGTGAACATGAGCAGGGCTTGGAACACGTCGGTCCACAAAACAGCCTTCATTCCACCCTGCATCACGACGACAGCAAGCGATATTAAGTCTCAAATTATAAATAAATTGGAATCAATATTAAATTGAATGAAGTTTAAAGTATCGACGAATTTTCTTCTTATATATAGTAGTAGTGAATTTTCTTCTAATATTGTTTATAATCAAAGTACATTTTCTAGAATATTGGATATAATTAGCAGAATGTTTTTCTAATATTGTTTATAAGTAAGAAATTTTTAATTTTGTGTGTAACATAGGATAATAAATAAATAAAATTCAAGTATCAATTAAATAAATATACATTTGGTTGATACTTATGTTTAGTGAGGAATAATAGCAAATCAAAATAATAATTATGTTAAATAAATTCAGTTGATACAATTATTTTTCAATTAAAAGGTAAAATAAATTTTCAAAATGCGATATTTAAATAAATCTAGTAGAAGATAATTTGCATTTGCAATGCTGCATTTAAAAATCTGCATTTCTCACTTTTTCCACAACAATGGATACTCTAAAACCCATAGAGATAGTTTAATTGACTTTCTGCGCTTACGTTTCAACTCAGAGTATCATGCTGAAGGTAGAATCGAACTTACAAGCAGTTAAACTCTAAGCCAACGGGCTAAAATTTCGGTTTCCAGTTTTCTCAAAATTTGACTTAATTAGTTTTAATTTATGATGAACATATTTAATTGATGAGTATCGATTAAATTTAAATATTATTTTTCTCTATTAAATTTTAAAATTTTCCTAACTTGCATAGTAATCGAATTTTATGCAACAAATTATTGTATCATGTGTGACTTCAACAGAAAATATTTTTCACTAACAAGTTTTCACTTAAAGTGTAATTGTAACTTTTTTGAGCATTATCAAAAAAGGTTATTAATAATATACTGAAATTACGAATATTTCCTGCTTAAAGATTTAATCAAATTTATGTATACAAAAGATTAAAGATTTAATTTGTGTGAGTCTATTAAAATTTGTTTCTGTTTCATTTTATCTAAAAATAATGAAAAATAAATTTGTTTGATGTATAGTTAATTTAAGTATTTTAACCTTGAAGAGATATCTTTCGCACTCCGTTCAATTTCAAAGCGCATTATATTTGACATGTTATCGCTAAATTATCAATAAAGTCAACATTTTGATATCAAAAGTGTATAAATATTTTGGAAAATTTTTGAAAATAAAAAACTTAAGTGTTCTCAATAATAAGAAAATACTTCCACTAAGAATAGGCTTTAGATGTGACAGAAATATATAGGTCATTTTATCAGAATTTCCCATTCAAATTTTCGATTATATAAAAATATTATCAATAATTTTAAAATAACTTGAATGTAAAACGCATAAAATTAATAACGATCTTATTTTAATTTAATTTTAACAAATATTTTACTGTAAATAGTTAACTCAAATAATTATAAGGGTAATTATTCCTTTAATGAATAAATTATAATATGATTTTATAATTTATTCATTCAGCGTTAATTACAAAGCTCCAAATTTTCTGAGTTAAAAAGAATTTTAATAAATTTTATAGATATTTTTATATCTTAAATTTTTGCCTTGAAAAACTTTAACTTTTTGAAGAAATAAAAATTCATTTACTAATAAGTCATATTTACCTACATTGAAATTGTAATAAAATTATTTTTCCAAATTATAAAAAAAGTCCTAATGTGTTAGTTATGATGTGACGTAATTTTATTTCCAATACTAATATTTAATATATTTTACAATATCAATGAACTATTTATAAGTATGGAATCATTTTCTTACCAATAGTACAGAGCATTAACTATTCAAACTTTTATATCTTAAATATAATATCCATCTCAATAGACAACTGTTTTTTAAATCAAGCATATAAACTATGCAGGAATTAATATTAGTAATAATGACATTAGAAACGAACAAAAAGGAAAAAGCAAGCTAGAATAAGTAATTCATAGATATAAATTTTCCTTTTATTATTTTTTATTTTCCAAATTGTTTCTAAGTAATTTTAATTACTTTATTTAGATTAGTAAGTAATTTTAAGTTTTTTAAATGATTAATGTTTTTATGAAAAATTAAAATTTAATAATAAGAGGAAAGTTTAATTGCGAAAAAATGAATAAAATATATGTTTTAATAAAATAAACAAAAAAAATTTGATTTAAATTTTTTAAAAAAATCATATTATTTAAAATTATATAATATTAATTAAAGTTAAAGCATCGGTAAATAATTAATTTTCATTAATGCCTAATTTATTACCTATAAAATTACAATATGAAATTTGGAAGCATAAAAACAATTGAAGAACATTTAAATTAGATAGCGAAGTGTGATATTGATTTCATGGTACTGTAATTAAACTAAAGAAAAAGCCAGTTACAAATTAAAACATGATTTTTTGTTAAATAACTGTGTAATATATTTAGTTTAATTGTTGTGAAAAATTTACAAAAATCAAACTTACAAGAGTGCAATAAAACGTACACACCACTCCTACTGATATCACTGAAACCCAAACCTCTAAATTTGTGACTGCGCTTAAGGCTATGGCCGGAGCATACAAAACGACTGACATAAAAAGAATCTGAAATATAAAAATAAGTGAGTTTAATAATAAATCTTTTAACAGACTAAAAATAATTCCTAAAATAATGAAATACTAAATTGTTTTAAAATCATTTTTCGCCCTCTAGTCTTGTAGCCTGCCTCAACGTGGCGTGGGGGTGTCACTGGGTGGAATAGACGAAGTACGTCGGGAGTGTTTATTCCTGGTAGGGCCACTCAAGGCGTGAAGGCTATTCCATTTTACCCAACTAAAGCCAACAGGCATCAGAGCTATGTCAGTCCTCTACCTGTGGTGCTCGAGTCTCACGACTTACAGAGGCTGCCCTTCTCCTCCACCCATGAGCCATGAAGCTTTCTAATGAGATTCATACTGCCTCACCCATCGCGCAGGTTCAAAAGGGGCGCGTTCGAGGTTTAGGAAGAGGAACTCGTCCGAAAAATAATCTACAGTCTCCTAGATTGCGAACTTTTAAAATAATCCAATGTAATATTAATGGTATTTCAACGTTGTCAGCGAAATCTAAACTTGACCAAATCATGGAGGTGGTTGAAGACCAAGGAGTTCAAATAATTGCTCTACAGGAAACTAAATTGAAAGAGAATTCTCAACTAAGAGTTAAGGGATACTACATCATCCTTTTAGACAGACATGAGAAAGGAGGCGGTGCCCTCGTTTTCCTTATCAGATATATGAATTGTTTTTCCAAAATTTTTAATGTGTTCATTGGTTCAGATTTAAAGTTGCAAGGCTTCACTGTTCTGTGGAGGGGTGAACCACTAAACATCTTTAATTTATATCACCCAATTAGCAATGGTGACCTGCCTGGAATCTTTGATAACCTTTTATCTGGAAATTCTCTACTTCTGGGTGACTTGAATGCTAAACATCAAGCTTGGGGATGTTCTTACCAGAATCAGAGAGGAATTGATCTTTTTCATTCTGTAGATGACTCAGGTTTCATGATCCTTAATGATGGTACTCCAACGCACTCTTCATAGAGTTATAACGCGTTTGAAGCGCTTGACCTGTCCATAGTAAGTCCAACTATTTTTCCAATTTGCACCTGGAAAATTATGAAGAACATTGGGAGCGACCATTCTCCAATTTTAATTGTAATAAAGAAGAAACAGTGTACTTTCCTCAACCACAGAAATTATTGGAATTTTGCTAAGGCTGACTAGAAGGCTTTTGTTGGTCTTGTTGACACACTAGCTGAATCTGGCATTCACTCAAGTGACTTTGATACTAACTGGATTTCTTTTAAGCACAAACTCTTCAAATCACCTAAAAGAACTATACCTTGAGGAAAAGTAAAGCTTTTTAATCCTTACTTTACGCATAATTCGCCGGTTTTACTGCCACTACTCCAAAAGAGAGAGAACCTGTGACTCGAATTGAAAAACAATAATTCTGAACAAAATAGGATAGAGATAAACAGGGTCAACGCAGAAATAAAACAAATTTACATGCTACTCAAGAGGAAAAAGTTGATGGATACATGTGAGGGACTTGATGCTAGCTCATCTGTGGAAAACTGTGGAAATTGATCAAAAATATCAACAGTGAACAACCTCAGATAAAGAGATGTAATACTATTTTAGATATGGATGGCAACATCCCTATAGACAAAAATGCTGCGGCTGATCTCCTCGGGGCACATTACCAAAAGATTAGTGAGCTGACTTTTGCAGAAGTTAATAGGAGAGTGGCAAAAAATCTAGAGACCTTGCACATGGTTGCCGTAGCTCTGTCTCGAGCAATCCCCTTTTCTTTAAATCTTTTTCAATGCAGGAATTAGAGATGGCACTCGAGGATCTTGATTTGACCAAAACTCCCGGACTTTGGGCATCTTGGCATTCATGCAAGAAATAAATTTCTGAACATTGTAAATCAGTCTTGGAGTCTTGGACGCCTTCCTAAAGAGTGGAAAACAGCCACAATCATACCTGTTGGAAAACCTGGCCAAACCAATGGATCTCTTGGGAGTTTCAGACCTATTGCCCTAACCAGCATTGCATGTAAAGTCATGGAAAGAATTATCATATCATTGAGCGTTTGCTTTTTCACATGGATACGCATGAACTCTTACCAAGAGAACAATACTGTTTCAGAAGAGATCATAGCATCACTGATCAATTAATATATCTATGTCAGAAGATTAATGATACCCAGAACATGCGACCTACCAACCATACTGTGGCTGCTTTTCTAGACTAATCAAAGGCATTTGATCGTGTCTGGAAACATAAACTAATTGTTAAACTCTTTGAAGACTTTGGCATCAGGGGTAAAGCCTTAACCTGAATCGCAGATTTCTTGAGAAATAGACTAATAAAAGTAAAGATTATTTTCACTGTGTCAAACACCTTTAAACTGGGCCAAGGAGTCTCCCAGGGTTCTGTGTTGAGCCCAATTCTCTTGTGTCTGTATTTGGCTGGGAATGAGAAGATTATATCAAGGAGATGTGAGGTCGGTCTCTTCGCAGATGATATTGCTCTTTGGAGCTTTGATCCAGGTGTGAGTTCAACTGAGACTAACATCAATTTTACTCTTGAAGACGTGTGGAAATTCTCGAAAGACCACAAATTGAGTTTTAATCCAACTAAATCTGTTGTTAGTTTTTTACCACCAATAAGAAGATTCATAATTATCATCTAAAGGTTTTTATGAATAATGTACCTCTTACATTTGACAAACATCCCAAATAGTTGGCCTTCTTTCTCGATCCAGAGATCACTAGTAATGCACATGTGGATGCACTGGTTTTTAAAGGCGGAAAGCAACTTAGCCTTTTAAAATATATCTCGGGACGTGATTGGGGAGCCGATGAGCCTTAGGAGAACTACTTATTTAGCTATCATACGACCTATCTTGGAATACGGTTTCCCCGTTTACTGTTGTGCCTCCTCCACCAATGTCCAGAAATTGGAAAGAGTCCAACTTAGCGCTTCTCACATTATAGCTGGATTGGGGTGGTGTCAGTCACCTTCACGTGGTGCCTCCTGTTTTCACTAAACGACTGACTCTTGTCGCTTCGTGCAGCTTACTACGTTCATTCAGCTTCAGGATCATCTTGCTGCTGTTTTCTTAAAGGTCTTTTTCAAGGCCCGGACTATGGCTAAAGACAAGCTTAAAATGATTTTTTGGAATGCAGGTGGTTTTACAAATGACAAGTTCACCGAACTAAAACTTCTTGTTTTTAATCATGACATTGACATTCTGGGTATAGTGGAAAGTGGTGCTTCTACTCAAAATTTAAGTTTTTTTCATATCAATGGATGTCAAACTTTTTGCTTAGAGAGATCTCGACAGGTGGTCTCTGGCATTGTCATTTATGTTAAAAATACTTATATTGCTAGTATGACTGTGGGACACACTATGACTGCTGTGGACAAACTCGAGGTGGTGGAAATAAATGTTTGGAGAAATACCCAGCATTACCGAATCTTTGTCATTTAAAATCCTTCCAATAACTGTCCAGATCTGGAATTCATTAATGATCGCTAGAATAGACGCTCAATATTAATAGGAGACTTCAATGCTCATTCCCGGAGATGGGGATACAATGACACAAATCCAGCGGGTCGTATTCTTGACAATTTTATTGATTCTACTCAAGCAGATTTTATAGAAAACTCTCAGAGACTTCCAACATTTCTGTCCTACGGGGGAGTGTCTTCTCATCCCGACTTATTAATTGTCCACACAAATGTCTAAAGATATACTACTCACTCTCTGCTACCTGCTCCTGGTGGAGCTGCTCACAGTCTCCTCCTGGCCACTTTTGCTATTAAAAAAACTGCACATAGAGAGATTAGGTTCCCTCGTTGGAATTTAAGGAAAGAAAACTGGACAAAATACAAATATCTGACAGACTCACTTATGAAATCATTGTTAGAAAAAGCCCTCTTAACTGGAAACTTGGATAGTATTGTTGATACTTTTACTTAAATTATTTTAGCCTGTGCCGTAGGTTGTATACCTAGAGGACAGGTATGCAGATATTCTCCTTTCTGGAATATTCACTTATCATCTCTTAAAAATTGCCGCGATGAGGCTAGAGCAAGAGCTTTGGCTATTGGACAAATGTCTGATTGTATTGAACTTCGCCGAAAACAAGCCATCATTAAACGAGCTATAAAAGAAGCAAAACGACTCACTTTTCATAACTTCTTAGTGGGCTTAGATTACAGAAGGGATGCTTTAATCTAAGCCCACTTTAAAGAACAAGAAGAAGGGATGCTTTAAAGGTCCACCGTTTCCTCTCTAAAATCAACAATCAGAAAGATGATGGGGATGTTAGGGCCCTTCTTTTTGCAGATGATCTGGTCATTTGGTCAACCAGCAGAGGTATGCAGCACATCCAGCTTTCCCTTAACGGGGCTTTAAGAGAACTGTTTCGTTGGTCTAATGATAATCAAATGATAATGAACATTGATAAAACCTTTTACCAGCTGTTTACTTTAAGTACATAACCCTATGATATTAGTTTATATTATGGTCTCCATCGTCTGTGTAAAACAGCTAAAGCCAAATATCTGGGCATCACTTTGAATACAAGGTTAAGTTGGAATAGCCAAGCTGTTGAAGTTATAGACATCGGAAAATCCAGAAGTAAACTTTTAGAAAGACTTGCAGGAGTGAAATGGGGAGCTTCACAAGACTTACTCTGCACCACCTATAAGTCCTACATCAGACCTGCAATTGAATATGGAGCTGTGCTCCTGATTACTGCATCGGATACTGTCCAGAAAAAATTGGAGACTGTTCAGAATAATGTTCTTAGACTTATCTCCGGTGGGGCTTCATCTACACCTATTGAGGCAATGCAAATTCAGACTGGGTTAGAACCTTTGGCAGATCGAAGACAAAGCGTTGCCCTGAAACTCTCCGAAAGGCTTCTAAGGGATGATGGTTTCTGGAAAATTTATATTCCTGATTTTCAAGATTGAAAACACAGAGAACCTTTGCGGCTTTGACCAGGAAATTGTCAGATAGGTATAAGATCCCGGATGCAGGTAGAGTGCCTTTGTTTAGACCCCTTATCTTTCAAAACCATATCTATAGAGCTGATTGCTGTCTAGACTTGATACTAACTGTTAGTAAGAAGATCTCCACTGATTCTGAGCTAAGGATGGCTACCCTAACTACTATCGATGAGCATTATCCATCATCTGTTTGGTTCCATGTTTATACAGATAGTTCAGCTGTGGATGCCATTAGAAATGCTGGTGCAGGAATATACTCTAAGAGTTTCAGGCTTTGCCAGGTTGTTGGAAAATACTATAACAGCTACAATGGTGAAGTGGCCGATTTGCAATTAGCACTTGAAGAGATCAGAAAGGGTAATGAGAACAACATAGTATTCTTCACAGACTCTCAGGCCACCATCGAGTCTATCTCTTCAATTACTCCTAGCAGTATTAGGTCTGTTTATCTCTGTCAAATGGCAATTAGTTCTCTACTAGAAGAGGAACGTTAAATTGTGCTGCAATGGATACCTAGCCACTGTGGTATCGCGGGAAATGACGCAGCTGACAAATTGGCAAAGGCTGGCTCAGATCTACAACAGCCTTCTCCAGCTTTGGAGTAACATACTGTTAAAAGGCTTATTAAGTCAAATATAGCCTCCTATCGTAGAAATGTTTACAAGATGTGCACGAAGGGGAAAGCATGGGCTTCCTTACTAACAAAGCCTATTCCGTACAACCTCCACAGAGCTGTGGGAGTGGCTAATTTTCGTCTTAAAACTGGGCCTGATTATCTGCAAAACACCTTCACCGTTTGGGTTTGAAGGACTCTCCGATCTGCCCTTTTTGTGGTCTAGAGGACATTACTGGTGACCACCTTTACACTTGCCCTGAACTTTCGGACGTCGCAGTTAGAAATTCTGCGGAAGATGACTTTTCATTCACTCAAGATTGTATTGGGCTGCACGACAGAGACTGATGGTTGAAAAACCAAGGTCGGGAGTAGGATAAAAAAATTATAGTTGGATTGCACAGCATTTGCCCGAATAATATTGCGTTGTATGAAACAGACCTTCAACCCCTTAGTCTAAGAAGAAATGCAATCCTTGTGAAATATTATAATAAACTTTTCAGTTATGGCTCCCGAAATAGAACTTCAGAATTTTTGCAGTACTGGAGTAATAACCAAAGACTTAAGAAAAATAGCCCACTTATCCAAATTGAGTATGCTGGTATAATTGACCGTAATGTTGAACAATATTCCTTGAAACAATGTTTATATCCGTCTGAGGGACTCCTTAGAGTCGGGTTTCATACGAAACTTTCGTCTCGAGTTTCCAAGAAAAAAGATATTCCGGCTCTGTTACAACAATCTGCCTTGGAAACTATACATGCAATTCCTGCTGAAGCTACCCTTCTTTATACTGATGGGAGTAAAAGCAAAGACTCTCGTTCTGGTAGTGGTGTTGTTATTAAATGCACAAATGGAATTGTCAAAGTAAATAAAAGAAATCCCGACTTCAGTTCGGTTTAAAAGCTTATAGCCATCGAAGAGTTGCTAAGCGCTGTTTTGCTCTTTACAGATCTTAGGGAAGTTTAAGTTTTGTGACTGACAGTCATAGCACCATCCAATATGTTTCAAATTGGCGATGAGTTGGTGATAGGGCCGGAATTGCAATTCTTAGCAATTTTAAGCAGGAATTTGGACTACACAAATGTCTCATCACTTTTTGAAGTGCACCTTCATTAGATTCTTTCGCATGTTGACATATGGGGGAATGAGATGGCAGACGTTCTGGCGAAGGAGGGTTCTGAAGAACCATCACAAGCTACCAATTCACTGACATATCTTGAACTGTATTCCATTAGAAGACATGCTGGCAGGAAAATTTGGCTCGTTCCCCCCGAGTCATCACTGGAATTAAGCAGATTGTCTTTGAAGATCCCTTGCTTTTGATTGTGATAGATATGTTCAGACAAAACTTTCCCGATTCTTCAGTGGACACCTGAAAGGACTTACATTTGAGAGAGGTCTCAAGGTCCACCCGAATTGTCCTAAATGTCAAAATGAACCGGCATCACCGGCACATATCCTTAAGTGCCTGGGGTTGTCTCTTGAGGAACTATATATCCTACGACTGTTTTCGACTTTTTGAAAGTAAATAGACTCGGGGATCTCGTCTAGTATATTCCTAGACATGGAGATTAGAAAGAAGAAGAAAATCCTTTTTATAATGTTTGATAATGACTTTTAGGAATTCATTTTTATAACTTTTTTTGACAAATATTACTTACTTTAATTTTAAAACTTAAAAGTATATATTAAATGTGATAATATAGTGTCCGGAATATATTATAAGTACTTTAAATTGTTTAACAATTATTTACAAAACACATTTACCTTGTTATCAGACTGATTGTTCTTCAGTTAATATCAGACAGATTAATTGCTTCTTAATTTTGGTTTTATATTAACTTAATATAAGGACTAAATTAGGAAGTGAACAATTTAATTTGAAACCATTCAAAGGATTCAGAAAATGGGGAACAGTCAGTTATATACATACAATATATATATATATATATATATATATATATATATATATATATATATATATATATATATATATATATATATATATATATATATATATATATATATATATATATATATATACATATGTGTGTATGTGATATATGTGTACAGGGTGATTCTAAATTGCATTAACAAACTAAGAGGGTGATAACACTCATCCAGACAAGCAATACTTTCATAGGAACATAGGGTGGCATTCCATTCTAAGAGGCAGAAAACAGGAATTCCCACCTGACATTGATTGCCGAACGCTTACAACAGTGTTGGGTAAACGAATGAATAATGCCAAAAGTTTCACAATCATATTACTTGTTTAGTGAAAATTTCACAGCAAATGCTCAAAATGCCGCCCATATATTTCTTTGCCTAGTTGGCATTAGCAAAGGAACGATTGGCGCACCCTTTCAAAGATTCCTGGTGCCATATTAATTTTGTCCCCAGCAACAACGTTTCTACTCACGAAATTTTCAGTTGAGTTCAGAGGCGTCTCCCACACAAAAGATTTCATGTGCTCACAGAAGAAAAAAATCCAGTGGATTGAGGTCTAAATAGCAAGGAGGTCAAGCCACAGGTCCACTACGTCCAATACTTCGTGCGGGATAAATGACATTCTAAAAGTTATTTACCGTCATGGAAAAATGTGATGGGACTCCATCGTGCATAAACCACACGTCTCTCAGAATGGGGAGTAGAAAATTCTGCAATAAACTGGGAAGCACTAGTTCCAAGAAGATGCGGTATGTTGCGCCGGTCATTCGATGTGGCATGATGTAAAGGCCTACCAGGTAATCACCGAGAATTTCTAATAATATGTTCACGGAAAACTTATGCTCGTGTCTACTAGGGGTTGTACACTGAGCATTCTTGTCAGACCACACGTGTTGATTGCGCTTTAAAAGAACAACATCTACTCTGACTGAGGCTTTTCTCCGGTAACCAATAAGAGCAAAATGCTGCTTCCTCTCTGTGGAAATTAGCATATGGTAAATTCGTGATACATTCTTGATGCGTTTCTACTTTCGTCTTTTCTGCCTCTCTGAGTGGAATGCGAACCTAACTTAACTATTGCTTGTGTATGGATGGGAATTATTACCTCTCATATATATATATATATATATATATATATATATATATATATATATATATATATATATATATATATATATATATATATATATATATATATATATATATATATATATATATATATATATATATATATATATATATATATATATATATATATATATATATATATACAATAATAGTTTTTTAAAGCATACAAAGATAGAGCTGTAAATATATACAAAATATTTAATATTCGAATGTAGAAAGAAATACAAAGATTACCAATTGAACAAGGAATCCGAAGGAAGTAAGCACTCGGGCGACTTTTCCAAATCTTACTTCTAAATACTGGAAAAAATTTATTATATATCTTAATATACTACATACTTATTTTAAATATTATAAAATATTGTTTGTCGATATAAATTATTTTTTGACAAACATTCTTAAATGAAATATTAAAAACATAATCCAAAATTAAATATAAAATTTTCAATTATAAAATACATATTTTATACTTCGTAATGTTACTTATATTAATTTTAAGAAATATAATTTATGTACTATTTCTTTTTTTAGTCTTACTTTTATCATTTGTAATGCATTATTCATGTATTATTTAATCAATAATATACAATATCTATTTGTCTATGTATCTATCTATCTATCTATCTATCATATATATATATATATATATATATATATATATATATATATATATATATATATATATATGTATATATTTAAGAACCTGTGATAAACAATTTATTCACATTCTATGCCTGTTAGAGCCTATACGTTAGGCACTTTCAGCTTTTTAGTGCACGATTTCTATAAGATTGGATGATGGACAACGGTATTTTCTTGCAATTGAGTAGCTTGAAGAAGAAATGTAAATTTCTCTACCTATTTTAGATGGTTGCTGCACTTCCTAAGTCGGCAATCGATTTCCTCCGAGAGGCGTTAAATGGGATTCCTTTATTCTGATTCTTAATGGGATTCTGAGCAGAAAAATCCATTTGATTCTTCTCATTGTTAGCATACCAATGAATGGTAAATATCGTAACATAACTAAAAGGGCTGTCTCCCTGAAAAACACAATACCGTAGAATAGCCAGAATGTAGGAACAGCTTTGTTGTCCTAACTAGTTGAATTGACCTTGAGACTTCTATAAAATGAGATCTAATGTTCCAGTCAATGCCAAGAGAAACATCCCTACAAACAATTACTTTATCGCCAAACTTTACTGTAGCTACAATGAATTCTGCCAAAGAAATTATTCTCCAAGCAAATGCCAAACCAGATTGGCCTCTGCCATAAGAATGGTAGAGCTTGAACCTGGATTTATGACTCCAGAGAACCAATTCCCAATCTTCTAAGACACATTTTCACCCTGACTCAATAAAGCATCAGGACTGAATTTTGTAATCAAACACTTACGAGCATTAACACGACCATGAAAACTGAGCTTCCTGCCAGATGATGTTATACCGTATGTCCTGCCAGGTGAGCGTTATATTGTAATATGTAGTACTAGAGAGAATATTTATTTTAATTGATTATATATTTACTACCACAATTACGAAGATAAAATGCCCTCTATATTTGAATTTCTTTCCAGATGTTTTTGTAACCACCCAGTAAAAAATTCAAATAAATTAAAAATTCCAAAAACAAATTAACGTTAGTATTTTATATGGATGACGTAACCATAGATCCCCACAATAAAGAAGATATCATTTACGTAAGGATTATCCTTTTCCTTAATTTATGTACAATTGCATCCTGTCATGCTATATCTTATAATTCATTCAAGAACATGATAATAAGTACGATTGTAACCATGAAACATTTATCAAAATAATATTTTAAATCTTATATATCACCTCGCATGACGTTGCAGCTTGCATTTGAAAAAAGACGGGCAGGGTTATGTAAGCTGACATTATCATTCCCAAAAGGTAAGACAAGTTCATGTACAGCATGTATATTCCGAAGTGGTACATCTCTGCCGGAACGCCCACTATGGTGATGGCAGACAAGTAGGAGGCCATGAGCGAAAAGGCGACTGGTAAGATGGACATGTTCTTGCCAGCAAGAAGGTATTCTTTGGTCGTCTTCTGCTTGTCTCCAGAAAACCGGAAGTAGATGCCGATACCCGATGATATCAGCAGCATGATGGCAAGCAAGACGTAGTCAACAATGCCTAGAGATGTGCGATGAGTCGTCATCTTTAAAGGGAAATTATTTTGTGTGTTTTGCTCTTATTCACTCTTGTTTGCTTGATATTACGGAGACAGCTTCTAAGGAAAGAAAACAAAAATCTGTGAACATTGCAACACAAATATAAATAGCAATTATGTTTGACACTATGTATCGAGCAGTCCAACAGCTAAATATTGTTCTACAGAACTAAAACATTGACACATTATAAATGGCTAAGAGGATTTGTATAAGCAGATTCTATTTGTCTATGAATTAAATTAGTAAAACTTCGAAAGTCACACAGCCTGGTAGAAGAGTATAGAGAATTTCAATACACACTGAACACCTACAACATTACGATCACCTGCAAATCTTGATATTGTGAGTCTAAATTGTAGCTTAATCCATTGTGAAGAATTCATAATTATATCGAAAACGTTTTTTTTCCTGGAATATCGTGATTAAGAGTGGCAGCAGACAGTGGCTTAGTTAACGACCAAAGTGATTAAAGTCGAAGTGTTTCTAAGTACATTCGCCAGTGATATTTGTCGTCTGTCTATTTACGAAGAGGGGCAGTTTCTGACATCTTGTATTATTAATTATGCGTAGAAATTCATCATTGGGGTAACTGCTACTCGCGTCACAGCAATTCATCCACTTGTATGCATTCACAAAGAAAGCAAGCGAAAAGCCGATGAACCCTGCAGTTTTAGAGATACCTATTTAGAGTTTTAACATCATTGCATCTGCCATCCGGCAAAGTCGCTTCTATCAGCAGTCATTTCCATGAAATACGCACTTAAGCACAGAAACTTTGCTTTACATTCAGCGGGTTAAATTATGCAATGGATCAAGTGCCTCCAACGAAATCTAGATAGTCTCAACGCCACATTATGTAAGTGGTTATCATGTTTTGTTTCTTCAGTGTTATTTGTCGTATCTTAACAAGGCATAGGATTAAACTACATGCTTTTCACTTCGAAGATTATCTTATTAATAGTATAAAAAAGGCGAGGAATTATGAAAATAATTCAGGGAAAAATAGAAATTTTGATCAGAAAACTAGAAAAAAAATTACATTGAAATTCTTTTTGAAAAAGATATGCATTTAACAATTTAATTACGAATACAATACTTAACAAGGAGTAGTAGAACATGTCAAATGTTTTACAATTTTCAGATGCTTCACAAAATTCTTCAAATGTTGTGAAGTTTCTGAAAATTGGCCGCATATTTACTTCTGAAATGGTTATTTCCAAGATGGTAACTCTATTCATTAATCATATTCGAAGAAACGGGAACTTTAAGCAAGATTGATGTGTGTGCATATTTTTTGTTATTTATAGCACTTGGACAAACCAAGCTCGCTAGCCGACGGCTATGGGAAATTAAGTCAGAAGGGTGAGTCTTTCGTTTAATCAGAACACCATGAAGGTGAAAGTACGTCTTTTCTTTAAGACTCCCCCGATAGATGTCACCACTGTAGTATCCATTTCTTCAACTTTGACTTCGATCTGGAGAGAGAAGACATTTACTCTTGATCATTACATCCTTGTTAACTGATGAACGTTCGACCTGAGAACTTTCAATTCCACAGATTTAACGAGCACGTATATCACATTTACTCGGTGGGTCTTTGGAGGTATTGGGAATCGAACCCAGCCCTTCCAGATGGAAATAAATAAATCCTAAAGTCAATTAAAAACTAGAAATACGTCTGTCATTTATCAACTGAGATGGAGTTCGAAACGGAGTGAAGGTTCTCCGTTTCGACCTCCATCGCAATCATTTTTGTCGCTTTATTCTCATTGTTTGCATACAAAGACTGCTATGTTTGGCCACCAGCTACAGAGAGCAGCGTTATACTATTTAGTTAAACTTATTAACTATTATTAATTATTATAATACTAATCATTAATCTATTATTACCAAATTATGTTTAGTTTATACATTGTGATACTATAGAATAATGCATTTATTTTAATTATCAATATGGTTAATTGACGACAATTCTCCATGCATTGAAGACAATATCTTTAATATTTTTATCTAAGAAGTAAAAAACTTACCTGACTCTTTTTTACATCCTGAGTTCAATTGGAAAAGCACAATTTTAAATTTTCCTTACAAAACTTAATCATATATATCATTACTGTTATCATTCAAACAAATCGTTGTTGCGCTACGTTCTTTATTTGCATATAAAGACAGGTATATTTGACCAGCAGCTGTGATTCATAGTGCTCAGAACTACGAAAATTTCCTCATATTGAATGTAGAGTCTAATCCATGAATACAGATAAAATGAATGGCAATGATATTAAAAATATATGTTTTTAAAATTATGAGAACATTTTAAGCTTACTTAAATTAACTTGAGTGAATTGAACAAATAGTTGAAAAATTCCAGAACACAGAGTTTACAATTGAATTCAGTAACTGTATAGTGCCATGAGAATTCATAAAAATGCATCATGATGTAACAATAAAGCGAGTGAAACAATTCCAAAAATTTCTTTCAAACATTCAAACAAAATTTATTTTTATTGAATCGAAAAAGCAAACAAGAGATTATAATTTTTTTATTGAATTATAATATCTTTTAACTCAGAAATGTTTTTGCCAATATTTAAATATATCAGGAAACATTATCTTTGTCTGAGAATTCGGTTTGTGGATAGAAATTTAAAATAAAAATTCATATAGTTTTCCATTTTTTTCCTTCTAAAATAATTAAAAGTAATTTTATTGAGTCACATAAAAATAACATTCTATTCTTACTATATTATATTATTGAATTAATATTTATTATAACTTTGAAATACCATTTTTGATGAAATTATAGCAATGACTAATTTTTAAAACAAATTTCCTTAAACAGTATTTATAACTGTGACAATGCACTCGAATACATATTATTTTAATCAAATTTTCTTAATTTACCCTCACATTGGAATAGTCTTTTCTAATTAAATACAAAAATATTTTTTGGAATATATTTTTCCATCTTTTGACTTATTGCTAATTAAATGCAAAATTTTTATTTTAAATTTTCATAAGTTTTTAAGCATAATATTTAAATACTCACGTGCATTAATGATTGTTTCGACCTCTTGCTATTGAGAGCGAATATTTTTGTAACTGAGATATTTTCTTCGTGAAAGAAAATATTATCATATGATGACAACGAAATAACGATTATATATTTATTTTTATCTTTTGAGCGTCATCCCAAGTGAATGAAATGAAAAGGAAAATGTTTATTCACTTTATCAACAAAATTGTTTTAAAGGGAATATTTTATATAAGAAGATTTTTTGTTTTTTCTTAAGCATGCTTTTAAAAATTCACATTTATATTACATAAGAATGAACGATTTTTCCTATTTTAATCTTCTAAACAAGAAAGACAAATTATTAAATTCTTTGATAAAGTTATGCAACGAATACACACACACACACACACACACACACACACACACACACACACACACACACTACACACACACACACACATATATATATATATATATATATATATATATATATATATATATATATATATATATATATATATATATATATATATATATATATATATATATATATATATATATATATATATATATATATATATATATACTAATGTAATAATTCATCTAAAATTTTAATATAATTCAAAAACTATAATAAAATATATATTTTTATTAGAATTTTTGTTCGATTAAAATTTTTACTGCATAAATTCATTTCATTCTTTTTTCTAGGTAAAAAATTTATTAATGAAAAACTAACTTGAAAAAACACTTTATTGTTTTTTTCACATATTTATTAATAAACATTTTTCCCGCATTCAACATAAATTATTTTTTGTAATGTAGGCATACGATTATTTACATTTTATAAAATCTAAAAACAAACACTAAGCGAATTCGGTTTAATTAAATTTACTTTAATTTAAGAGCAATCAGCATTAACTCGTGATTATGATAGTTTAAGATAATGGTTAATGTTAATGTTAAGAATTTAATAAAAATTATAAAAAATTCAGAAATGTGTCTAAAAATATGAAAAACTGAGATGAAATGATACTTTTTTTTAATCAATCATTTAATTTTAGGTCGATTACAAAATAAATATTTATTAGAATTAAAATAAAATTTCGAGAATTTCTGTCACGGAAAAAAATGCTAAGTTTTTACAAGTTATAATGTGTAATAAGTACACAATGTAAAAAAGAGACATCAAAAACTACTTGGTGTTGTTTTCGAAAATTCTAATAAATTTCTACAACATAAAAACAACTCAAACTCATGCAATATGTTTCTGAAGTGTTGCAATAAGGGGCGCCACACTTTTGGTTTCGCATACTAACCAGGAGATCAGTTAAGAAACTAGAACATGATACCAAATTAATGTCAATTAGCGAGAAAATAATTGATGAAGAAATTGACAATGCTATGCCACTGCCTACAGTTAACAATATATTTGTATTGGATAATATATTTGATGAATAAACTTCTGATGAAATTTTCTATTTCATAAAGATATACAAAATATTAAAATGCAAGAATGTCATTTGACTCTTAGTTATGCGAAAATAGAAGAAACTCAGTATATTTTGTAAGCTATCTTTATCAATAAGATTTACGGTTATGATAAAACTGTAAATGCGCAAGTTCGAGGTAAATAATAGAAAAATAATTTGATGATGAATACATGTTCCAATTTTCGGTTCTAGTTCTAACTATCAAATGTTTTAACATAATGTAAATGTAATATTTATCTTGTTTGTCTTCGAAGTTTTATCCCAGTTGGATGGAAAGAGGCTACATAGAATGGAAGTAAATTTATTTTAGAATGTTGCTTTTTGGCTAACTTCAAGTTTAAATTACGTTTCTTTAACGAAACTTTGATTACACTGTTTGTAATTGATACGCACCCCATATAATATTGATTTGTTTCCCTTGAAATATGTATATATATATATATATATATATATATATATATATATATATATATATGGTACCTGAATATAGGAAAATTAATTTAAATTTTAGGTATGATGAAAAAAGTTACAAAAAGTAGCACTTACATGATTCTGCTTCCCTGGAGAAGGAGAGGATGACAAAGTGCGCAGGGATGATGACTGCAGTTAGAGGATGGCCAGTCACACATGACAAGAAGTCATCGCGTGAAGAAAGGTAAGCCATTTGTGTGATTTTAATGGTAGCTTTTCAGACAAATTTTCAGAATTTCGGCCACTTAGTACACCTTAAATTGCAGACACGTTTCTTTAAAATTATCGTAGTTTTTCTTATTACTCTGCGCAGTGATGCGAAACCCATCGTGCTTTGGTTGTGTATAAACTCTGTAGTGTTTACTCTATATCGTGCCAAATCGGCATTAAAAAATACTTACAGTCTTTTTACAGAACTAAGCAACATTGTGTAAGAAATTACATTCGTGTGTGCGAAAATTTTAAAAAATAAATTTATAAATACCAATTTTCTATTAAAAACATTTACCCTATGATCTCGCATACGTTTAAAATTTTTGAAATAGAATTTAACATTTTCTAAGAGCCTAAATCCATATTCTGAGTTTAAGTAATTTTTTGCGATTCAATGACTGACCTCTGTCAGAGGTAATAAAGCCTTTATGATGTAAAATATAGAAATTTCATGCATTATTTGTTTTAACAACAACTGACGTAATTTCTGATTTGTTTACAAATTGAAATTAAAGTAGCAATTTAATGTATTTTTATAACCGTATTTTAAAATTCTTCAGAAATATAAATAAAATGATTAAATTTATGAATAATAAGATTTCAATGTATCTGATGTGGATATTTTTGATTCAACAATATTCTTAAACAATACAAAATATGAATAATCAGGGTATGCAAAAGCTATTGATAAAATACTGCTAGGTTTCACTATATAAAACATTTGATATGCTTTATAAATGTTAAGAAATAATAATGAAAAAGTAGCGTTACAACTCTTTAATATGCCCTTCTTCATTTTCAACAATGTGCTCTAATCGCAGAACCATATTTTCGACAGCAGACCGGTGTGAGTCTGTCGGAATATCAAGGATATGGCGCCTAATGCTGTCCTTCAGATGTGGTACACATGGTGGCCTTTTACGGTAGACATTGCCCTTCCAAATGAATGCCAAATGAAGAAGTGCATATTGAAGAGTTGTAATGCTACTTTTTCATTATTATTTTTTAACATTTATAAAGCATATAAAATGTTTTTATGTGTATTACATTGCCATCTATCGGTGAAATTTTGTACTATTTTTTAATAAATGTCAAGCGCATCATTTGAATTATCTGTAATTCAAATTTTATCTCATTTGGACGAGTAGAACGTATTCTACAGCCCTCTGAAGTGGGAAACTTATTTCTTGCTAACCCTGTATTTATATCAATGTATTCATTTGCCTGAACATTGAAATTGGTTGTAATATTTAAGAAACAAACTGTTTGGCAAACTTGTTTGTCAATCAAGGAAACAACTTGCTTACATCGATGGCTTTGTACCCTGAGCCAATTGGCCGTCCATTGATGATGTGACCTACACTAAATAATTGAGAGTGTGACGTGGCATTAATTTTCTAGGACCTGGATTAAAATTTGTTTTATTGGCTTCAAAACTTCATTTCATTTTTGTAATAAATGTAAAAATTTTTTAATCCAGGGTTTGAAAGTATTAAACCCAATTTTTATGAAAATCGGATCCAATTCCTTAAATCGAATCCAATTCAACGGAAGCATCAGAATCAAAAGTAAGGATATTAAATAACCCCAAAACATTAACATATTTCATCTTGGTGCAAGTGAGCCATGGACTACCGTAATTGTAACGGGTCTGAAATACTCACCCATGACGAAGCGCCTTGACATTTTATATCACGTTCAGGTACATAGTGGTGCATGCAAAACTTGGACTGTACCTTACGCGTTTGGAATACTCGTGTATCACTGAGCGCCTCGTAATTTTGAGCCACCTTCAGGTGACGAGGTCACACCAGCAGAAAGTGTCTGAGCAATTGTCGCCAAGCTACTGGCTCCTAATCATATTGCAGTTACTAAGATCGTTGAACGCAGAAAGGCGTCGATATTCTCTCAATAAATAATTTTTAAATGACAACTGAATTGATTCGTAATAAGGTAAATCAAGCACAGTCAGAGGTTTGAGCATCCCTTCATTTCTAAATACATTGATTTTAGTGATTTTCTTCTCATATTATGTTTAAATACTGTTCAAACTCTTTTGCACGGAGAATTTCATTTCTAATTTATCTGAGATCTCTAATCAAATTTTTAGAGATTTTAAAAATGCATATTTCAGAAAATAAACATACCATTTCTAATTTTTATATCATCATAATCATAAATAAATAATAGGTTATTTTTCAATTCCTACTATTAGTTCACTTTTTTTCTATATATATCTTATTCAAATTTTTAATTGTTAATAAAATGTTTTTTATTCATCCACTCAAGTTCAAATAGATTTTTTAAACTTCTAGTGATGAAACATGATTGAATACAGTTTTCTTCAAATAGTAATTCAAATATTAAAAAATTAATTAATTAATTTTAATTTTATATGGGAGGAAAAAGTAATATTTTTCTTTGATGACCTAATTTGGAGTTGAGAGCCAATATATTGACAGTAAAATTTTTATATTTTGATCTAAATAAGAATTGAGTAAAAATTAAGTAAAAATCTATTTATATATATTACTAGTTTTTCTTATCTCAGTATAAATTATACCTAATTGGTACATAAGGGATATATGTTTACAAAAGAAATTTTTTTTAAGAAAAATGGGTATTAGAAAAATTTAATTTTGTAAAAAGATTTTATGCGCAATATATATATATATATCATATATATATATATATATATATATATATATATATATATATATATATATATATATATATATATATATATATATATATATATATATATATATATATATATATATATATATATATATATATATATATATATATATATGAAGCTCGGAGGCTAAGTGGTAGCGTTTCACACTCCCCAGGCTCAGGTCCGAGGTTCTAACTTACTCCGGATGGCAAGGTCGATTCATTGGGTCGATAAACTGCTGAGAACCAAGCATACTTGACAAATAAACACTGGAAGTTTCGCGTTAGGTTGACCACCTAATCGGGACATATACTTCGTACTCCATGGCCTCTTTGTCAAGAAAATAGAGATGGGTACAGTAGGCCTTGGCCTACATGGTCTGTTGAGGCACACGGCTTTTTTTAGTACACACAGACACATATAAAAATATATTTTTAAAAAGAGACAGAGATATTCAGAGTTGAAACATTAAATTTCATTTATGATGTATAAATGTGTTGAAACATTACAAAATATAGCATTCTTGCGTAATTTATTCAATAATGTTGTGTATGAGACTGAATTTTTCATAGAATATAAAAATAGTAATAAATCTTAAAATATTTTTGTAGAGAAGAGTAAACATAATTAATTCATTTATATTTATCTCTTGAGTGTGAAAGAAAATGACTTGTGCTTTTCGGCAGCTTATTCAATATCGTCAAAATATATTTAGATTATTTTTAGTACTATGTATATTTCAGCTTATTTTTATACTCGTCTAATTTTGCATTCCATACGATCTCTTTTCTCTTATCATGTATTAAAATTATACTTTATGGAAAGTAAAACTACGAAAGGTATAAAATAAAATAATTTCTATTCAACATAGGGAGATAAGCTATCTCGAACATCTTTCATACTTATGATTAGCGATTCTTTTTACAGTTTGTAAATAACTGATATTAAAATTGAGGTAATTATTTCCACTTGTCTTAAGGTAAAATAAATTTTTGCTTCTGAATAAGTCTGTCTAATTATTATAACTTATAAAAAGTATGTGGAAGCTTTGTGCCTTTGTCTCCATGTTTCGTAGGAAATGGGCAGCAACGATAACATTTTTTATTGAAACAATTAGGAATTTAGAGCAAATGATTTAATTAGTGTTGCAATTATTAATGACGTAATTCATGTATGATTAATAGATCTGATTAACAATCTTCCAATTAGATGTCAATAAATATATGTTACTTTTCACTCAATGAAATTAAAGTATCAAATAAAAACTTATTGCGTACTTTTTTAGATTAATCCTAATTTTATGATATTCACATATAATGTAATATATTGTAGTTATCTTTAAAATCTTAATTGAGCTGATCACTCTTGAAAACTTTTAATTCAAATTTAATGTATTTATATAATACTAAGTAAATATTATTTGAAAATATAACTGATGAAGGATTAATTTTAATATTATTTGAAAATATAACTGAAGAAAACTTAAAAGAGAAAAATAATTTCTTCTCAAGGACTTTTTATAAATGAAATACAAAATTATTATGATTAAACAACGTTTTTACTCATGAATTGTAACTAGTTTTCTTCATGGACATTTAAAAATAATTTCAGTGAACTTGTCACTGAAATATCGAAACTTGACACTTGCTTAAGTAATTAAAGCAATAAGCTTCTTGTGGCTTTATAAAAAAGCTTAATATTAAAATGGAAAAATTACTCAAGCATTGAAAGCAATGCACTTTTTTGTGGCTTTTTAAAAATTTTAAATTTTACACTATATTTCTAAACAGTAATGAAGGTGAAAATTATCAGAAAATATATTAGACGAAAATTTCGTCAGATTAGATATTTAGCATTAAAATAAATAGTTTATTACTATTTTTTATTAAACGCTATTAAAATTATTATGTTACAATTTATTAATGCAGGGAACAGCAATTATCAACTCTCAAAATTTTGCCTTTAAAAATAAATTTATATGAAAATGGTTCTAATATATTAGATTTCATATGATAATAGTTTAATTATATGATGTTTTGACTAGACTTACGTGAAACTTATTTTATAAACAAAATGTATAATACCTTTTCGCACGTTTCATCAATGAGAAAGTTGTTGATTATTGGAGAACATGCGTGGATACGTCAGAGAACTCCAGTTCAGCCGGATGGACGGACGGGAGGAAGGTGATAAATTGGAGGACTGCGCGGCGATTAATAAGGGGACATCGAAGTCCTCAGCTTCCTGACGTGCTTCCTCTGGCCACAGATTTATTGAGGAAGTTGATGCTAAGGATGCACTGCTTACGAAATTTTTTAAGCAGAAAAGATTTGCTAATCAATGAAAGGAATATCGGGAATTCAACTTTCTGTTAAAAAACATATCACGATGATGAATTATTAAGAAGCTTTCTAACGCAAAGAAAGTAATTTTGATTATCATTAATCAATAAATTAATGACTATTTAAGTTTAACTAAATTGAATTGATTAAAATTAATTATTATTTACATTTATCATTGATTAAATTAAATAAAATCTTTTTAAAGTAAAACAAAATAATTTCAGTAATTGTTAATTAACCATATTAATTATATTTTTACTAATATATATATATATATATATATATATATATATATATATATATATATATATATATATATATATATATATATATATATATATATATATATATATATATATATATATATATATATATATATAAGCTGACCCAGCCACACGTTGCAGTGGCTGAGTTTTTATAATACATTGAATCAATTTTTTACTAATTCTTGGGTACAATCAAATTAATATTTTCTAAAAAAATTTAAAATAGGTTCATTCATATGAGATTAAAAATAAAACGTTTCGCAAAAATTTAAAAGTAATAGGTAAAGTATCGAAATTTTGAAATCAAGCACAAATCAACATATACTTTCTGAATTTACATTTTATTCATCTTATATTAAATTATAGTTAGTAATCAGTGACTTACTTATAAAATATACTATATAAATTAAAAACATCTAAAAATAAATTGTTATAAATGAGGTAGATAACATTGACATCGAACTATTATTTTTTCAATTTTTAGTTATTAAAACTAAAAAAATTTTCCGCGGTATTATACTGAAATAAAAAAATTAAAAGAATTTATCATTTGAATAAATAAAGTAGATCAAAATGTTCTACTGAATAAATTAATAATTATCAAATTATAAAATAAAAATAAAATAAATTAAAAGGCTGTCAAGAAATACTTACATGTTTTGGAGGTGGTATTTAATTAAATTATAATTAATTTATTATTTAAATTAAATTAAAATTTTAATTCAATTATTATTTTAATTACGTTTTTTATTACACATTTAATTAAAATTAATCACTATTTTAATTAATATTCAATAGATTAAAGATAACTTAAATAATAACAAAATTTAGATTCTTTTTTGGGAACCTTTTGAATAATTGTAATAATAAAATTTTAGACAGAAATATTTTCATAACATTAGTTGAATTTCTGATATTCCTTTTATTAATTATTGTTGGTAATCCAAAACATTAATAATTGGTTTTATATATTGATATTGTATATTCAAATAACAGATTAACTTATAAGTTCACTCAAAGCACTGCACTTTTAGTTTAACTCAATGAAATATTAATAAACATAATAAAATAATATTTTGATGTGAATTACGTGAACAATATAGTATTATATGAAATGGGTTCGGCAGATTGTCCGCTTGAGTAAGCCAATAAACGTGCATTGTTATAATGATGTAATGTGCTTCGAATTTAAGTTTTTACTTTTAGTGAAGATGTTCTGAATAAGCACGTGGAATATTTTACATTTGAAATTTTGCAAAACTTACTTTTTTCCATAACGAAAACATGCAAGCAAAATAGATTATTTTAAAGGGAAAAACGTTTACGAAATTGTTTAAAACACTTTTCACAAGAAAACATGTTCTAGCAATCTTGAGGTATATTAGGCTTATTTTTAATCAGTTACTTTAGTACCGTTTATTTCTGTCCGCTATTTTTGCAGAAGACATTATACGTAACACCCTTATATAATATTAGGTTGGTGCGTATGAAATGTCGGATTCTCTTTACATGCGGACGTTTTCCTCCCTGTTTTTGTTATACTTTTGTATTTGGCATAACCTCATTCATACTCGTATTGTCCATTGCCAGAGACTCATTTCAGCAAAATAGGTTTTCTCGAAGGTCTTCCCTTTTTTATTTCTTTTGAGTTTATTGCCGATATGAATTCTGCCGACATTCGCGTCATTTTCTTATATGAGTACAAACTTGGTAATAGTGCTGCAAAAGCTGCACGCAACATAAACCAAGCGTTTGGGGAGAATACGGTTAACGATCGGAAAGTGCAGCGTTGGTTCGAAAAATTTCGGACTGGCGATTTTTCACTGCAAAATGAGCCGCGCGGAAGACCCAAAACGTCTGTGAAGAATGATGACCTGAAGGCTCTAGTGGAAGCGGATCCAGCCGTATCCACAAGGGAACTTGCTATCAGGATGAAAGTTGACCATACAACGATATTGAGACACCTTTCTGAGATTGGCAAGGTTAAGAAGATGGACAAGTGGGTACCGCACGCACTGACAGAGCGAAATAAGCTGGATCGGTTAAACGTATGCTCATCATTGCAGCATCCACCCTATTCACCGGATCTCTCGCCGACCGATTTTCATTTTTTCAAGCATTTAGAGCTGTTTTTAAGGGGCAAACACTATGAAAATGAAGACAGTCTAAAAAAACTCGATATCAGAGTTTATTAATTCTAAAGACCAAAATTTTTTAAGACAGGCATCTACGCTTTAAAATCTCGTTGGGAGAAGTGTATTGAAGCGAATGGAGCATACTTTGATTGAATAAACAGCTTTTGAAGAAAGATATGCAGTTTTATACAATCACTTAAGAATCCGACATTTCATACGCACCAACCTAATATATTCTATTATTTAATATCATATTTTAAATACAGTTTAATATTAAATAATATGTTAATGACAATCATTACTGTGGTTCCCACCTAACATAGAGACACACTTATTGTAAGTCATTTAATTAAACTTTTAAAACTGGGAATGTTTTAATACACATCATAGAACACGAGAATACGCATAATACACAGTGATTCATTACTATTATGTCATAATCTTAATTATAATTGCTTTGTTGACAGTTAATTGATTACAAAGTTTCCTTGTAAAATCATAAGACCTCTCAAAAAAGTAAAAAATGTATATTTTTATGTAAGATTATAAATGTGTTTTGAATTATGAAACATGTGATTTTTTTCATATGTTTTTATCTCATAGCATTTTCTTATTTTCTTCTTGATATTAAAATATTCTACTTTAAGGAACAATTGCACTTAAATCTTAAATGCTAATGTCACAAATTATATATTCTTCCTGATGCAAGTTATGGTATATGCGTATAATAAGTTGAACGGGAGGATATTGTACTGAAATAAGTGTCTTCTTAATTTAAAAACTAAAAAAGCAAAAAATTTCCAGATTTTGCCTGCAACTACTTGAAATAACATTTCATTTGGAGGAATTGTGACCATCATTTGTTTTATGTACCTTAGACATCATTAATGTACATGATAGGTCTTCGATTGAGTTGGCTATAAAACCCGATATCTGAGACACAATGAAAACGACGCCTTTTACCAACCCCAATTTGGAAACTTTTATCGTTACATATTTATGTGGATTGTCTTCACATTTTTTTAACATTATTCTACTAAATTATGACGATAACTTTAATAAAACCAATATATCTTCCGAAAATAACTCGATGACCGACGAACCAAATTATCATAAACAATTATTTCTGAGTTTTATATAAATCGATGTAACACATTATAATATATTAGAAAAACAGTATAATAAGAATTTATATTTGAAGAAATTTAATCCACTGAGCTTGAAGAACGTTTTATTGGACTTCTTATGATTTGCTTTTACGCATCCTCTTGAAACGTATTTGACCAATCAGCGCCTTCCTTTTTATTATTCAGATGAGATCTGAAAATACTATTATCATATAATTATATTCCTTTTAGAAATCTGATAACCCTCAGAAGGTTTATTATGATACCTCTTTTTGAATTACAAATATTTCTTAACTAAATCCATCTTCTTCATAACTTTTTGTCTATTTTGCTTATTTATTTATTTTGAAAAATAAACCAACGTTTATATTGATAAATAGCTGTTCAAATGAATTAATATAAAGCATTCCATGTAACTATTGGTTGATTAAATGTCATGATTTTTAAAGCATATAAAAATGTAATGATTTATGAGTAGAAATAGATTTAGTGTTAGAAATTAAAAAAATAGTGATACTATTCTTGAAATAGTAACTACACCTCTAGCAAAAAATGAAAAACCGTTCATTAACTCCAAGTTGAAAAAAATTTCTGTCTTTTATATAAATCGATGTAACACATTATAATATATTAGATTATTTATGCTTTTAATGCTTTTTACGCAATTTAATGCTTTTTACAATATGAAAAAATTTCTGTCTTTTACATATTGTAAAAAGCATTAAATTGCGTGGCATTAAAAAAATTATTTCCCATTTTTTTTCTCCTTTCATTCATTAAAATAATGATATATTGCAAAATATGCGATAACTAAAATAGCATTATATGTACTAAATTAATCACATACGCACAGAACAATATGTCGATGTATCAGGGAATAGATTTTTGAGAAATAATTTATTTTTATTTATATATATTTCATTTCTTATTGCATTTGTATATTATTAACTAAATGTATAAAAAATTCAAAGTTATTAATTACTAAGCAAATTTATTTATAAATTATATATAGTAATTTTCTGCACAACACTTCTTTCTAATTTATATAATAAATTAGAAAAAAGTGATTGTTAATAATGATGAAATAACGTAATTGGTTATTCCATCATTTTATCGAAATTGTAAAGTGTACAATTTAGTTTTAAGAGGAAAAAAAACAATAAAATCTAAATAATTTTTCAGTACAGATAAAAATTGTAAATCTCTGTAACTATCTATCTCTACATCTCCCTCTCTCTCTCTTTGTGTGTTTATATATATAATAAAAAAGTCAAAACATTTATATTTTTTAAGAGGAATGTAACACTAAGCATACATATCGATGTATAATGTGTGTTTATTATATCACGAGACCATTCTTTCAAAACAAAAATAGATTAAAATTACTTTTAGTATATGTAATTTCACAAGAAATCAAATCTTTTGTTTTTAGTATCACTCTGTAGAAGATTTATGGAAGTGAGAATAACTAATCCATTCCGAAACGCGTGTCTCAGCATTAAGCATTTTAACTTGGCTCCTGTTTACCAACAAAAATGATTTGTTATGTGAGGATCATGTCAGTTAAAAAAAACACATTTATTAAATCAGCAGTTTTTATTGGTTTGGTTTGTTTGTCACTCAACTATCATTTCTTAACTCGAAGAGTGATTGGACTGGGAGCTGCAGTCGGAAGTGGATTTCGAATCACTCTGAGCATCCAAACTCGAAATGGTTGGTTGGGTTTTATGGCGTAAGTTTCAAAAATGAACATGCTGTGCCAAGAGTGAGATTTTTGTAAAAATATTTTCATTTAATTATTAATTAACTAGTTCATTATTTTTTTAAAAAAAAACCAAGAAACATTAAAACTTTAAAAAACAGAAATGAGTATATATAGTAATCTTAAAATCTAGTCATAAAAATATAAAAAACAGAAAAACTATCAAAAAATACATATAATTTTAAAATTTATAATAAAAATTAAATGGAATGTAAGAAACATATTGCTCTCAAAAATCAATAGGTATCTGTGGGGTGGATCCTCTAATAAATCAACTAAAGTTAAAAGATTAGTATTAAAAAAGTATAAACCTTAACGTTGTTGGTTAAAATCATAGCAGGAAATTAAAATATGATATACTGTATATGGTTCATCACATGTTTCACACCATGGATTTAATGCGTTCAAGATCAAATGTCTGTGCTCGATACGAAGTCGATTTAAGCGGACATCAGCACTTCGTAACGGTAAAACTAATAATGAAGTGAAGGATGACAAAATGTTATGTAATTTGTTGCCAACCTGCATGTTTCACGATTCCTCTCTGCCAAAGGGAATATATAAATATTTTTATAGCCTTTATCACACCAGAAAGTGGGAAACAACTCGAGAAGGGTTTCAATTCCACTAACTGCAAAAGTGAAGGCCAGAAATCTAACCATTCAGCTGGAATTTTGGGCAAGGAGGAACATATATAATGTGAAAACTGAGAAAGAAATTTTCGGTAAACACAGTTCTTTACATAGATATTTCGAGGTTCTCAAATTCTTACTTCAGTTTCCTTTTTAGAGTCAAATTGCTTATCCGAAAATTACATACGTACGATTTTAATATGTAATCGTCCTCTGCACACCCAGTTATAGGATGATGAATTTCAGAACGAAATCTGAGAGCAGAGAACTCAGCCATCTTAATTAAAGGGCATACAATCTGTCAAGGAGCGTGGTTGGGAAGATTCTTTCTTGAAACAGGGAAAAAGAGTCTATTCATGAAATATCCTCTTGGAGGCTGTTACTCAGTAGATATTAAAATTCCTTACAACAGTCTTGAAACGTCAGTAGTGTAATTTGTAAACACAATTCAATTACCTTTATAAATGCCACGATGATGGCGACCTCAGGGACCTCGTTGAGGTGTAGAGGAGACGGCACCAGTTAACCTCAAGGCACAGTCCGGGGTCTCCCCACACAGTTTTGTATGTGGCACAATATTCGGCATCTAGGGTTTCCCCATTACATGAGGCCCAAGAGAGGCACCTCATGCGATGGTACCCAGTGGGTAAGCCATCTTAATCACAAAGAAGTCCTTCGTCATTTAGAAGCAAAAACCAAGCAGAATACCTCCAGAATTCTCATTTTCCACTTAAGACAATGCAAGCACGATATGTTTAACGTGCTCAAGCTACCATGAGCAAAAATGGAAGATCTTAGGTTGGCTTGGGATTCAAACACATGACTTTCAGAGTATGAGTTCTATTGTAACCTCAAAGCGGGTCTTCGTCATTTAGAAACAAAGACCAAGCGAAAGATTTTCAGAATTCCTCAATTCCTATAGAGGAGATTGCAAGCGCGATATTTTTAACGTGTTCAAGCCACCATAGTAAAAGTGAAGGAATCTCGATTGGGTCGGAATTCGAACTTACAAACTTCCGATAACGAGAATGAACGCCCTAACTAAGCAGACCACAGCGGCCTTTAGGGTGTTAGTAGAGGCGCCAAAACAGCAATTGCATGTCAAAAAATTAGAGTTTTAGTTATCTAATAGTATGTCATAGCTCTTCGAAGGATCTGGATCATTCTTCAATTGTTAAACGATTGGAGATGCTTGTTTGACGCCATATTGTTTCCCAGACAAAAGCGGTTGATATATTTCTGTTACATTCTCTCCATTTCATAACATTCAGAGAGGAGTTTCATTGATACGAGACAAAATTCCTGCAAAGCAACAAAAAAAACTTCCAAGGGTATAACTGGAAGACTCACTTTCGATTGTTAACCATTGGTTTCGATGAATCTGATACTTTATAAGGATGTTGTTGTTGCACCATTCCCTGTAAATAGCCCTGAGTTGGGTTCTAACAGTTATAGTGGTTAGGGCATCGGCTTGCCTTCCGGAAGAGCAGCGTTCGATTCCCAATGCAGCCAAAGATCCACCGAGTACAAGCGATATGCCTTCTCGTTAAATCAAAAGAATAGAAAGTTTTAGTTGGTTGACTTTTTACCACGGGTGTAATAGTCTGGAGAAAATTTCCTCCTCCTCCAGATCAAAATTGAGGAAGTGAATCCTTTGTTGTTGCCATTTATCGGAGCAATCTTAAAATAAGGACCTACTTTCTCCCTTATGGTGCTCTGGTGAAATGAAAAGCGCACCCTACTGACTTAATTTCGCATAGCCAAAGGCGTATCAAGTTTGGCTAGTCCCAGTGTCATAAATAACAAGAACTTTGTTACTTGAACAGTTTGTTGTTTGAATAGTTACTTTGTAACCTGAAGAAATCAATCATAGCTATAGACTAAGATGAACTATTTGACATTATGAAGTGGACAGCTTAGCAGCAAATGGTCGTAATGAGGCATTCATATATATATATATATATATATATATATATATATATATATATATATATATATATATATATATATATATATATATATATATATCCTACAGGCATGACATTCTGGAATAAGACACATTTATACATCACAAAGGAGGAAACCCGGAATTTTTCGCATGAATATATTGCAAAAGACTTGCTTTCTTTAGGCAGAAGCATGGCATCCATGGCCCATTGTTCAACAGTGAATGCGGATTACACCCGTCACCATATGTTCAGTAGAGTGGTTAAGGTGAGATATTGCGCTTTTATTAGGTTGGTGCGTATGAAATGTCGGATTCTTTTTACATGCGGACGTTTTCCTCCCTGTTTTCGTTATACTTTTGTATTTGGCATAACCTCATTCATACTCGTATTGTCCATTGCCAGAGACTCATTTCAGCAAAATAGGTTTTCTCGAAGGTCTTCCCTTTTTTATTTCTTTTGAGTTTATTGCCGATATGAATTCTGCCGACATTCGCGTCATTTTCTTATATGAGTACAAACTTGGTAATAGTGCTGCAAAAGCTGCACGCAACATAAACCAAGCGTTTGGGAAGAATACGGTTAACGATCGGAAAGTGCAGCGTTGGTTCGAAAAATTTCGGACTGGCGATTTTTCACTGCAAAATGAGCCGCGCGGAAGACCCAAAACGTCTGTGAAGAATGATGACCTGAAGGCTCTAGTGGAAGCGGATCCAGCCGTATCCACGAGGGAACTTGCTATCAGGATGAAAGTTGACCATACAACGATATTGAGACACCTTTCTGAGATTGGCAAGGTTAAGAAAATGGACAAGTGGGTACCGCACGCACTGACAGAGCGAAATAAGCTGGATCGGTTAAACGTATGCTCATCATTGCAGCATCCACCCTATTCACCGGATCTCTCGCCGACCGATTTTCATTTTTTCAAGCATTTAGAGCTGTTTTTAAGGGGCAAACACTATGAAAATGAAGACAGTCTAAAAAACTCGATATCAGAGTTTATTAATTCTAAAGACCAAAATTTTTTTAAGACAGGCATCTACGCTTTAAAATCTCGTTGGGAGAAGTGTATTGAAGCGAATGGAGCATACTTTGATTGAATAAACAGCTTTTGAAGAAAGATATGCAGTTTTATACAATCACTTAAGAATCCGACATTTCATACGCACCAACCTAATAGTTTCTGCAAGAAAGTCTGTCAAATAGTGTGCTTCAGATATTCTTTGATTTTTACCAAATGACAACTAAAATTGAAGGATAATCAATGAAAAATGCTTCGGCAACGGAAGATGCAGTAAAACAGCAAATGATATGATGGTATGATAAAAATTTATTTTGGAAAAGATTCTTAGACTTGCATAAAAAAATGATGTGATACAAAAATTAAAAAAATTAAAAGCAAAAATTGTACTCATAAATACTTTTCCTTATATATTTCTAACATCCGTTGTCTTTACAATTCATTTGACCTTTACACATATTTGCTATTATTTATTTTCGTAAATACTCAAGTAAATTATTTCAACTGGGTGTACATGACTTCTTTTTTTGTTTTTGTTTTTATTATGAAATGAAAAGCACACATTCATAAACATTTCTTATAAATTTGAATTATATTTTTTGCATGCAAACAAACTTCCTCTTTTTTAATTGTATTTCCGTTAATCGAACATGAATAGATTAAAGGTTATTTTCATTTTGAATATCTAGAACAAATATAGAATTATCGCTTAAGGAATACGATGACGCTTTCTAATTAATGGACCATTCGTCAATGAATAAATTTGTTTTGACATAAACTTCAGTCAATCGGAGTCGAAACTGATAAATTCTGCTCATCTTCAAATTCGCGACAAAGATTTATCTCAGTGAAGGGTGGTTGTGGTGAAATATCTTATGAATGAAAGCGTGTGGAATGATCAGACACGTGATTTGCTTCCTCTACGCACTTCTCAGAATCTGCTGCTTCATAGTGGATTTAACTTGTCCCAAATCACTCAGGAAAAAAGAATTTTTCTCATTCAATACAAACTGCCTTACTAATATGCATGAGCTGTATTAAAAGATTAAGCATTTCCTTTACATATGGTTAGAAATTCGGGATTAGAGACTTTGTCCCTCCATGATAAGGCACTCATCGAAGCATAAGGTCTCGGGCTCGAACTCATCCACTGTTGAACAAGAGGATGTTGATCATATGACATCTGTATGCAATTCTGTCGCTGAGGGTACTTGGGAATCTTCCAAGTTCCGTTCCTTACAACACGTGAATGCGGATTCTTATTAATGAAGAATCCTTTCAAATGGGAACTTGCGCCGTACATTAAAATAACTTACATATGAATTATTACTGTAATGATGAGAATGACTGGCAACAGTCTTCGGCCTCCAGGTGACCAACTTTGTCGTGTCAAGCCTATAGAAATAAATGATACTCAGCTTGTCTTATTTACGTTCCAGAAAGTCAGAAACAGTACAAATATGTTCAATGTACCCATCGATGAGTTTTCAATTAAATAAAAAAATGCTTTGATTCCAAAATACACTCCATGAGGTAAATGGGCATTGTCGATTGAATCCATCCACATATCCAGACAATGAATTTACAATAAGAAAATTCTGGTCGTCCGCATGAAGAGCTAAACGTCATGAGAAAGCCAAGAATATATATATATATATAAAATATATATATATATATATATATATATATATATATATATATATATATATATATATATATATATATATATAAATATATATATATATATATATATATATATATATATATATATATATATATATATATACAGTAGTGGAAAAATTGAAGACATTTTTGAAATTTTTATGTCTTTTTATACATTTAGAGAATAAACAAATTTTTTCTTAAATACAAATATTTATATATCATATTGAAGAAAATTGAATATAAGATTTAATTTAAATAATTTAATATAAAATTTAACTAAGGAAAATTTAGTAAGTATATAAATTCAAGATAATAAATTTATTAATAAATATAAACTGAAGAAAATTTAATATAAAATTTAATAAAAAATGTAGAAGCAAAATATATATGTTATAAGAAATTCACTTCTTTAAATCCAAAGACGGATTACACAATATTTTATAAATGCTGAAGGATATATATAAAATGCTCAATAGCAATAAGAGCATTGAGAACAAATCAAATATATCAGAATGTTCTTATTTGTAAAAGAGCAATTTTGTTGGAATGAATTTTTTAGAAAGATGCACATAAGGCTCATTTAATAGAATAATGTTTTTAAATTTTTTTAATCTTTTCCCTTGCAAATAATTCAAAAACAAAACTACCGTTAACTAATAGACTCCTGGTAAAAAAATTGTTCAAAAAGAGAAAATTGTTTCTTTTAAGCTAAAACTGCCAAGTCCAGTGATTATGGAGTGTACAAAAGTTGTGCTTACGTTATGATGAAAAGAAATTAATGAAAAATTAAAGCAAAATCAAGACGAAAAATAGCTAAGTATAACAAACGACAGAATGATAAAAAGATCAAGCCTGAAGGATAGAAGAATTTTTTCAGGTGCTTGAAGATGTTCAATAAAGTTCTGGAATATATAAGTTCATTTATAAGCAACAAGAATATCAGGTTATAGGTGTCAATGTAGAATTCTAAGGAAAACCTAGAAGTCTTAAACAATGTTAAAAACGTTGTTGTTGTTCCTTATGACACTTGGACAAGCCAAGTTCACAATGACCTTGACTAAGTGAATTTAAATCAGTATAGTGCGTTTTTTGCTTAACCAGAGCACTACGAAGATGAAAGTACGACTTTGCTCTGAACATCTCCAACAGATGGCACCATCAGAGGATCTACTCCCTCAATTTTGGCATTGATTTAAAGAGGAAGGAAATATGCTAGAGAAACGTGAATTTAGTAAACAAAAAATATATTAGGGATTAGAAAATCAGTGGAAACAAATAAATTGGATCGATGAGAGGGAAATATTAGTCTCTAATAATGACATGCGAAAATGTGAGAGATGTAGAGTAGGACAAGAGCTGTATCCCGAAAATATAGATATAAAGACATTTATTTATAACCTTGATGTGAAATCCTTTTGAAAATTTAGGGTGACGTTTGTAATGGAAAAATGCGTCCATCGAATTAAAACGAAACTAATTAAAGCTATCATTGCTTCTTGGCATCCTGTGACTGAGAGGCGTGTTCTCCAAACACCAGCTCGTCCAATAAAAAGACGCGGTGAGACTGAATTAAAAAATGGCGACATTTTTAATTTGTTAAATTTTACAGTATACAAGAATACAATAATCGTATTAAGAATTGATTAAAGTCTTCTTTTTGAAAATATTTCAAAATTAAAATTGAAGTAAATATGAGGAAATAAATTAGCAAAAATTCTGTAAATTATCAAAAACGAACTTATTATCTTAATGAATCATCTAATAACCTCTACTTAAATAAAATAAAGAATTTGGTTAGACAATTTTTATAGTTAGATATAAGTTTAATGAAATAATTTTGATAAAAACAATGGTTTTAGATGGAATTCTTTTAATCATTAGAACATAAAAGAAAAAATTTCAAGATTTCGCATGTAACAATTGCATACAATATTACCCTATCAAATATTTATACTGAAAAATACGTCTTTAATTTATGCAAAAATGTATCCTTTATACCAAAAACAGTTTTACGCAATTCCTGAAGTTTAACAATTTTCGCGATTGGTAGTAAGTAAAATTATAAAAAGAAATTTTGAAAAATTTTTAAAAATATTTACTAAATATATTTCCATTTAATGTGGATCTAATAGGAGAATAATATTAAAATATTTGGAAAATAAAGTAAGTAGGTCGATTCATTTACAATTGAAAATTTAAATACTTTAAATACAATTCCATGTCTGCAGAAAATAATTCGAATAAAATTCCGTTTCCTTATCTAAATAAATCATTATTTTTAGGCGGATTTCTTTTTTATGGGGAAAATAATAATCTTTAAAGACATTATTCCAGTCTTTAAAGATCCGGTAAAAGATCGATTCTTTCAATCAGTTTCATTTGTTGGCCACATTTACATGAAAAATAATCTTTGGAAATTAAACCAACATTCATATACCAATTAATAACTTCATTTTCACTCAAGTATAATATATCCTATAATTTGATAGCATTCATGTCAACTCCCGTTATTCAGATGAGCTCGAATTTCCCATATAAAACGTTAAAAATTAAAACGCAAAATTATATATATAAATGAGAATAAAGCTAACTTGAATTACGACAGTGTTGTTACTCCGTACCTAAGTTTGGCAATTGCTTTTGGTAAAAATTAATTTAGTAAAGGAAAAAATCAGCAGATCTTACCCCATATGGCTGTTGTTCACGAGCTGTGACCGTAATATTCACTTCAGACCTATCTATCTATGTGTGTATATATATATATATATATATATATATATATATATATATATATATATATATATATATATATATATATATAAATGCGCTGGAAACATATCGAAGTTTTGAAAAAATATTTCACCCATATATTCCTTGAAAATGAAAGAGTTGCTGTACTATTTCCCAATTTCATGCAATGAAATTTATATATAGGATTTCATTAGTTGTGTGTGTGGAGTTGAACTGAATGTAATGCAGGAACTTGATATAATTCGATCATATTTCCATATGATATTTAATCATACATATACTTTTGTGTATTAGTAAGAATTTTGAGTATAATAGATTCTTTATGCCTCTCTAAGCTTTGTTAAAATTTATTTAAATTAGGAGCTCACAAGCTTTTGAATTTTTTTTTTTTTTTTTTTAATAACGGCGGGCACTTGGGTGACTAACCTTTCGCCACAACAAGGCCGGAAACTGCTACTCATTTGTTGTAACCCAGCGGGCACCTGTGAACCAAGTCACGGAGGCGAGTAGCATTACCCGCGTCATACCACCACAGACCCGTTTATAGGGCCGGCCACATTCATACATCAACACACAAGAAAGGAAAGAGAAACACAGAGAGATAGTAACATCCATGCCCGAACCGCGATTCGAACCCGGGACCCACAGCTGAAGAGTCAGGAACGCTAACCATTTAGCCATTGGTCGGCAGCTTTTTAAATGTAGATTTCTTTTAACTTATTTTCATGATTGTTTTCTCGAAGATTCTGTATATTGTACAACTCATAGGGCATAATTAAAATGAAAATTTAGTTATAAGATAAAATTGAATTAAAAATATGACCAAAAAAATAGAAAAAGTGGTTTATTGTCCTTTTTTATTTTTATTATTTTCAATTTTAGCTTCACAAATACAAACAAGACTTTATGAGAATAAATAGTAATTTCGCAAATTTAAATGAATGAAATTATAGCGATTGTTACAACAATGTTTTTTCTTAATTTAAGGGTTTAAATTAACTCTCATATAATTACAACAGCTAAAATAAATATATTAATAATGATTTTACTAGCTTATATGTATTTATAATACAATTTTTAAAAAAAATATTTTTTAGCTATGCATGATGTTTGTTCATAATATTTATGCTTTAAAATCGGAATTTACACATGAATAGCTTGACCACTGATGTAAGAAATGAATTCAAAATATTCAACTACAATTGTAAGTTATTTAATTTGAATATTATTGCTTAAATAAGGAAAAAATTTTTTATTTATGCGTCACTTTTCTTTTATTTACTCACTTTTCCAGGAAATTTGATCCTCGACATTGAAAATATCTGCAGTGAGTTTCTTTCAAAGATACCTTTAATCAGAAACGCCATTTATCATGTTTGAAAAGACCCTGAAATTATTAAATATATAGGAAAAAATTTGACTTTATAAAATCATGCTAAAAGTGGTTTCGAATCTTCCATAAATCTATATCTCGCTTTTTTATGAAGCAATAATAATACCAATAAGCCCACAGAATTGAATTACTCCTAATACGACCTTTGATTTGAAATTCAACTGCTAAATTGGTAGAAATTCTCAATTATATCTTATCCATTTTTATTTTCTAATAATTTTTCCTGAAACTGGAGGCCCCTTAGTTTAAGGGTATAATGAAACCTAAATCTGGGCATCTGCAAATGCTTATAACTCCAGAAATTCCATAAGTGAAGCGAAATAGTCTCTTTAAAATGTTTCTTTGGAAGTCAGGGGAGATATATATTAAGTTTCAAGTCTATATAAAATGTTAAATGCTAAGACTAAAGAATAAACTTTACCCTTCAAAATACACAAAATAAAATTTTGAACCTATCATTCGATATATAAAGAAACATATGCTGATAGATGAAACGGACTTCATATTTAGAATGAGTGGCTAAAATGTAAAAAACATCAACTTTAAAATATAAAAATTATTAATATTATTATCTAATTTTCTTCGCTGACAACATTGCACTCTAAAAGTCAACTCTAATGAGAACAACAGAGCTTATCTCCGCTTTGGCTGCAATGTATGAGATTACAACAGAACACAAAACAGCTTTCAATCCAGCTAAATAAATAAATACTTTTTTCATCACTATTAGAAAACCTACATCACCATAAACCAATGCTGAATGTACTGCTCCCATGTCTTTACTGGCGCAGCTTGTCCTTACTTGGACCTTGCGCCATTAAAATCAACCAACCAACCAACCCATGTCTTTACAAAGGCTTTTTACATCTGGCTATTTTATATGAAACTTTGTAAGAGACAATTAAAGCTTTTTCATTCACAAATAAAGTTTTTTTAAACAATGATTTTTGCTTTTCATATGATTTTAATTTTAATTCGAAGAATTCTCTGGGTTTGTTTACGTACTCACTATGAAGCGTTTCCAAATGTCGTTTAAGTTTATTAGGTTTCATGCTGTCTGCCGCCAACATTTTTGAGCAAATTTTACACAGGGACCTTACTTCTTTATTTACTTCAGTACTAGTGAACCCAAAATGTAAGTATTCTTGAGAATATTTTCTTGATTTTATTTTCGAAACCACGCTCGTCTGTGTACTTGTTGATGCTTGTCTTTCGTCTAATGCTCGCTTAAAATTATCCATGATTCTGCATAAGTCTGCTGCCGTAAACATTTAATACGGTGATAATAGATTCAATAGCGATCGAAGGATCGACTCGAATGAGATCGTCTGAAATTGAAATTGGCGTCATTGAACTTTCTCCTTCTCCCTATGAGAAAACATTTGTTCACATCAGCGCACGCTCCTAACTTAACTTTAAGCTGACCAGACAAATCGAAACTTCTCGCAAAACTGTGAGCATGTCCGACATGGCGAGACGCAAGAGCAATAAAAAGGCATAGGATTCTTGTTTTTTCAATGCTGAGGATCAGTGTTGCAAAATGTCAATAAATTTCCGTGTTCTTGGTAATTTGTAAAGTTTAAAGTTAAGGTTGTAGTATAGGTTAAGCACCAAAATACTCAAAATATATCATTATTTTATGCGGTGGGGAAGGAGGCGCGATGAAAATTATGATTGAAGATTGGGTCGTGAATGCTAAAAGGTTAAGAAACACTCTTTTAATCTATAAGAGAATTAGGAATAATTGTCATTCACAAAAATTATTTTGACATAAAGTGGTTTAATAATAAATAATAATCGCAATTAAAAGTTAATTTAGCTTTATAGAAGATTAGGTTTAGTAAAGATTTAGTGGATTTCATTATATGTAAGCCAGTGTTCATTGTAATTAATAATTCAATAATTTTATTTAGAATATTTAACAAAAAATATAAAGGAAGTCATAGAATGAAGCAAAATAATCTACTTATGAATTTAAATAGGATCCACCTTGGCTTAACGGAATATCAAAATTTTCAAAGTAAAAACTTGAAGATAAACTCCCAATAAAAAGTGTGAGCAACAGGAAATTGATGTTATATTTCTGTTCTCACTATATATATGTCTCATGTGGGTACATCGAAGTTCTACACTTTCAAAGGAGCCGTGGTAGCCTAATGGATAGGCTATCGGCCTTCCATCCGGAAGGAAGGGGTTTGACTCTCAATTCCGCTAAAGAACTACAGATTCATACGATATAAGTGTTCGTTAAATCTGTGGAATCGAAAGTCCTATGGTGGGTCGTTGTACAGTTACCATGGGTGTAATGAACTAGACAAAATTTCCTCCCCTGCAGGTAAATGTCAAAATGGAGGGAGTGGATTATCTGGTAGTGCCATCTATCGGAGGAGTTTAGAGAAAAGTCGTACCTTCACCTTCGTGGTGCTCAAGTTAAATGAAAGACGCACCCGATGACTTAAATTGACATAGCTGTCAGCTAGCGAGTGGCTTATCTAAATGTCACAAGTCACAACAACAACTAAAAATTCATTATTCCGACGGTATTTTAGCTGTAACTGATCTTTATTTAATCCGTTTTATAATAAAAATCGCAATTCCAAAAATTGTTAAAACAGATCTTAACAAATAAGATGACATGCTTGCTGTTTATCAGAGGCAATTGAAGAATCCTTGTAGACAGCTTAATATATCAATCTAAGTTTTTCTCAATAACTTTGCAAAAAATGTTAAAATTTGGAATTGTTGTTTTAGTAATTTATACTTTTATTTAAAAAAATAAAAATTAAAGGGGAAAAAACCTTAATATGTAAGGTTTAAATTAACCAAACCATTACCATTTATATTGTATGATACACGTAGGGTGGCAGCTCAAGTATTAAGGGGTCTTCTGCTCGATTAGCGAAGACTTCCTTTCAGTTGTTTCCACCTAACACGTAGAGCTTAATTCTGGATTACGTACAGACAGACAGAAAACGAGAAGGAGAGCCCCTTGTCTATATCTATAGGTTATCAGGTTTAGCCTCTTCTTCATATCTAGAGAAATGGACACAAAGTACAGCTTGCCATGCGCCTACTTGGAAACGCAACTGACTGTTAATCAAATGAATATTTGATTACAAAACTGGAACTTTAAGGCCTACAGTGGTCTACAAAGTAGTCCATCGTATCACAATTTTTGGTACAAACCTGAATTTGATACTTATTATAAATACAAGATGAGAGAAAATATTAGACAAAAAAGAAGAAAAATTTATGTAACATTGAGTAAAAATAGGTAAAATTGATATGTTGATTGGGAAATATTTTTCTTTTGTGAGTGATCAAAGAGTTCCCAAATTCAAAATTTGATCTCCAGTTGTTTAAGAGTTCAATATTAGTTTTTGGATGAGTTACTGGATTCACATGTTTTCAGAGTCTGTGTCGGAGTCATATTCTTGTGGTTGTGATGAGTGGCTTCCCTGAAGCCGGTTTAGGGGATCTTTGCACAGATGAGTGCCCCTTTCATGGAGGAACGTCATCAACTGTGTTATTTTATTTTTTTTACATTGATGGAGTCTTTCGTGCAGAATATAATAAATTGTACCTCTGTCTGCTGTGTAGATTTTAAAAGATGGAATTGCCTTGTCAACTGGCATGATGTTAAGAAATATACGAGAGTACCATTTTGTCTACCAATGCAAAGGGTGGAACTTGCCTTGCCAACTCTTTTGAAGTAGTTAGGGCATTTACTGACCATGATTGGTCAGGAGACCATGATTGTTTCCTGACCATGATTGGTCAGGAGACAGTTTAGGTGGGGGTTAGAGTAGATAACATCAGTTTTAACTTTGAATGGATTTCCCTGGTGTGGTGACCTGTTATGGATATGTCCCATGTTGTCTGCCATTTTCGCAGAAGACTATTTTTAATTTTAGCTTTTAGAGTAGCTCTGGAGCATTTGATGCTAGTTGGATGCTCTGCTGTAGTGCTGCATGCTTTGCTGCTTGGTCATCTGTTTCATTGCCAGTTACTCCTGTGTGAGTCTTGACCCAACTTAGTTGAATTAGATCTTTTTTTAATGTTGTAGAGCAAACTTTAGATTGATCTGATGATGGGTGATTTATGAGTGGTATTGTTTATTGCCACTAATGTGGGTTGAGTACAGGTTAGCATGCTGGTGCAAAAACTTGAGATATGTCCTCGGACACCATGATATTTTGATTGGTTATTTCTTTCGTCTCAAGTTGTTGTGTTAGTGCATCTGAGATCTGTCATTGGGTCATTGGACATCAACTGTATTTGTCAACTATGATTCTCGTCTAAAATCATATTTTTTGGAAAACAGTTTTAAGAAATGTTTTTTCAATACTAGTTAATATACTGATTTCTTTATTTCTTAAAATTCATATGTTGACAAATGCAGTCGCAAAACATTGAATATTTTGGCGTCAAATTTTCAGTTCACATTTATTTAATTTATTGATTTATGCAAAGCGTCAATGAAAAATGTGCATCTTTAATTTACATGTAATACGTGCTCGTTATAAATCTGTGGATACAATATTCCTCTGGTCTTTCACTGAGTAGTTACCATGGATGTAATGGTCTGGAGAAATCCCCTTCTCTTCATATTAGTATCAAAATTGAGGGAGTGGATCCTCTGGTGGTGCCATCTGTCATATTAGTTTAGAGCAAAGTCGTACTTTTCACCTTCAGGATGCTCTTGTTAAGCGATTGACGCACGCTATTGACTTACATTCGCATAGCCAGTGGCATAGTGGACTTGACTAGTTCAACTGTCATAAGTAGCAACTACTTTAGTATTTGAGTTCCAGAGGCTCAGTAGCTTCACGCCGCTTCCCGTAAGCTCAGCAAAGTGAAGCATCATTTGCCGCTGGCATTGGTTGGGAGGGTGACCACGGTGTACTCTCCTTCACTGGGTTGCTGGAGCTCCGTGGGTTGGGGATGTGTCCACATTCATCTGTGACGTCCAAAGTCCTTCCGCTGGTGTGGCATGGATGTGGAGAGGAGGGTACCAGCTCAGGTGTGGCCTCGTCACCTGACCGTGGTTCAAAATTACGAGCCATCTTAAAAAGAGCAAAGTCGTACTTTCACCTTCGTGATGCTCTGATCCAGAACGAAAGACGCTCCCTACTGACTTAATTCGCACTGCCAATGGCAAAAGCGAGCTTGGCTTGTCCAAGTGTCATAGGAAAACAACAACAAATTTAATATAAATTTTGTTCAACTACTTTTATTTGATTTATTAAAATACTTTTGAAAGAGAATAATGTGCACATTGTTTGTAAAAACAACATTTAACAATCAACAACTATTGCAAATATTATGTTATGGGCTGTAGTGTCTACATTAATGAAAAATTGCAAAGAATATACAGTTTTGTGTCAAAATCTTAGAATTTTGCTTCCTTCACATTTTTGTAAAATTATTTCTATGAGCCAATTGGGTCCTGACACCTATGGCGCATGGATTCTTTTTTGAAATCTCTCAAAGTGGATTTTTATAAGCTCGTTTGTAGAGCCTCATAATTTTTCAGTGATGATAAGTATCACACTATGAAAAATTTAACTTAACGAAGGAAAATCTTTTTTCATGACAGAGAACATGGAGTTTTCCTGAGCACGATAAAACGTGCATTGTGTTTTAAAATTATTTTCAGCAAATGAAACACCGCACGAACGGCATCGAGTAATTTGATACAATAACACTTTAAAAACGTGAAAATATATCGTGCTACAGATAAATTAAAGGTACACGCGATTTTCACTAAAAAAAGAAAAAGAACCATTTGTTCAGATTTAAGTGTGATGATTGTATATCTGCTCACAAATAAAAATCTGTAATATAAGAAAAATATCTGCTCAAACTCTAAAAATATCTGTGAATGGCATTTTATTAAACAAATTTTATAAGAAACTAAGCATTTTTCATTTGGTTTTGACTAGTATCATTTCATAAAATGTTACTACTAACATATTAGAAAAGTGCAAATAGCAACATTTTCTTAAAATGTTATTTCATTGTGCAACGAATTTATGAAAATTAATTTGATTTAAATAATATATTGCATTTTTCTCACTAAGTATCTATATTTATTTGAAATATTTCTTATAATCTGATTTGTTTCACCTTATTTGTAAAAGGAAAAGAACACATTAGTCATGTAAATAAATTCCTTTCAAATAGTTCATTATATAAAATATTAATTACCATGAAGAACTTTATTTGTACTTTACAAATATAAATATACTTTTATATACCTGTTGTGAAATAAATAGGAAAATGTTCAGAAAAACGAAAAATTTCTTTAAATGCTTTTTAATTTTCTTCTAAATGCTATTCTAAAGCAAATTCTAATATTGTATGAAAACTAAAATCAAAGTAAATCTATTATAATGGCAATTTACTATTTACTTAAATCCCAGTGTATTTACAGGTTAAATCCAGAGATCTAATAGAGGTGTTCACACAAATAATAGTTCACTTCATAATGTCAGTGATCTATATTAAAGAAACTCCTGATCAATATTATATATAAGACCAGGAAATACAATTATATAGTGGTAGCTGTATCTCCTTATCCCTTCCTAAAATAGCTTAGACTTTTCTCTTACAGTGATTATGTGCTGTTATTCCTTGAAATAGATCATTTCCTCAGGGAATCGCTAATTAAATAAATCTACACAAGTAAACGAGAAAATGTTTGCAGTGACCCAAAAGAACCTGATCTGCAGAAAGTGATGCCTATTGTGAGTCCTCGAAGTCATCACCATTGGCATCCAGCAGCACCTTCTGCCAGCGTATCTCCAGATGTACAATCAATCCCATAGCAATAAAACTCGGGGTTTTAGGCGCAAAGAAGTCCGTGAGTGCTTGGTGCAAGTCTACTTCATTGGTGAAGGATTCTCCAGGGAATGTAATATGATATTGCAAGGAGAAGTGAGTAAGGAGGATTTCACAATGTCTCTTCTAAGTCGCTGTACAATATTCCTGACCCTCCGCACGACATGCGGCCTTGCGTTATCGGCCAAGAACACTCTACCCTTGAGATTAACCAGTGCTGGATCCTTCTGTTGCACTCTGCAATGAGTAAAGGTCCCCAGTGACTGCTTGGCCAGTTGGTAGTGGTTGAAAGTAAACCACTTGTTGAATAACCCACAACCCCAGTTTCACGACAGAGAGACAGGTATCCCGATCTGAATTTGTGAAACCAATACCCCTTGCTGTGCGTTCATTCACAGCAATATTCCCAAGCCCTTGACATATTCAGCAACGTAACGCAGCAGCTGATCAGCCTACTTTGAAGTCGTAGAGCAAACAACATCGCACGTGCTCCTTCGACACGCCCATTTCTCTTTGCTGTTCTACGAGTTACGGTTGAGGAATGGGCGCAGCAGAAATGTTTTATACCGACTGATATTCCTACTCTCGACTGACGCTGCCTCAATCACGCCATAAGCTAATTTGCATGATTATTTTCACTCCATTCAATGGCAACGCGAAATCAGCAAGTATTTCCTTGTTTACCCTATCAGAAGATGAGGAAGTAGTACACAAGAACCGTACTTTTTCTACTGTATATTGCACAATGTTCAAAACCTTCAGAAATTATTTCCAAAATATTTATTAGTCAACACACAATCTATTTCTGTTATTCTCCATAAAAATAAAATATTTTTTGTGAAAATGCTAAAATTATAAATTTTTAACGAAATTAAAAAACTAATAAACACGAAGAAACCTATTGGAGAGAGAGTTTTATTATCTTATAATTTAAAGGAGATAGATGACCTCTTTTTGTTGCTTCATAGTGACTTTAATCATGATAAAACTAGAAGGAAAGTAAAATATGCAAAAGAGATAAAAAAAAGTAATGTGCAGAAAGATTTAGTCACTTATTACCAACATAAAATATTCCTTTATTTAAAGTACTTCAGCAAAATGTATCAATCAAAAGCAAATCATAAGAAAAGAAAGTCTCAAGAAGTTATGAGACTCATCACGTAAAATTATAAATAAAGATATACATTCTAAGAGGAAAAATACTAGCAAAAAATTTCCTTTAAAATAGTTATAAAATTTGTCTTTTACGACCAAAATATAGAAATTTTACGATTTTTTTCCGAAATAAAAAATTTTAAATGTAGCTTATAAAAAAAAACTCTTTATTTTTATAGCCATGCTTTCAATCTTGACTGAAATAAATGCGATCGTACATCGGCATTCAGAAAAATATGTTATTCAATTGTTCTCAAAACTTATATCAACAAATTTAAACAGGAGCGATTGTAAGAGTAACAATCTCTCTAAAAACGAATAAAAAATGCACGCACCTAAATGCTTTCAGGTCATGCTACATAAAACTGATGAGTAAGAGTTTTTCCTTGAAACTATATCAAGAAATATTCTTCGATCTTACGAAGTGAAATTTCAAATGAGAAAGAATTGCAAAAGTTGTTTTGTACATTTTGCCCTACACTGTAGTAGAAAATAAGTTTCTCAGCTTTATTTCAAATGAAATCTGATTCGTTATTTTTTTCAACCAACCTCAACTTGCGATGACGTCAATGATTTTTTCTTTGAAAAGTGTTCATATGTGTGAGAATAACCTGTCTGTAAATCATATCTCACTTTTGTTTAACAAGAAACTGTCATAAGATAAATCCTTATTTTAAATTAAATAACTAATCATTACCGGCGAATATTTTTGTTAATAAATAACACTTTTATTTTTTTATTAGTAAGTCAGCTATAAATATATTTGACGACATTCAAACATAAATAACAATAGGGATTCCAAGTTCAATGATGACTCATAACTTAACTTATTTCTTAAATTCATAAATTGATAATATTGATAAAGAAACTATTAATGGTGTATCTAAACAAGCTAATAAATATTGAACAATTAAAGAAATCATAATTGCTCATTTTGTGTGCATTTTTACGTTCATCCCAATGATTGAACAGTACAATAAATTCATCACTTAGAAGAAAATCATTGTGTCACGACACTAAATAAATCACTAAATGAATAAGAAATGTCATAATTATTTTCAATATTTTTGATTTGTTTACTCCAAAATTACTTAAGCAATTGGTTAGTAAATACAAACAAATTTATTATTTGTGTCATAAATATATTTTATTACGACTATCTGGCTTTTTTCTCACAAAATTTGTGCATTGTGCGTGTTGCTTGGGTAAATCACTATACACTTAAATTGCACAGTAGAAAATAACAATAGGTTTTATTATTTAATTATAAGGATAATTTTTCACCATTAATTGCGTGTAGTATAGCACCAACTATGAAGAAATTTTTAATTGTACTTTAAAATCAATATTTATTCACTAAAAATTCTTGAATTTTTATATAAAGCCGCATTACAAAATAAAATTACAATTCTTTAGCAACTGTTAGAATAATTACGATTTTAAGCATTTAAGTAATTTATAACAGACAAACATAAAAACTTAGTTTAAGTTAATAAAACAGAAATAATTTTCATTAATAACTGTTATGCATGAAAGCTAATAAAATTTAAAATACCATTGATAATTTTCAGCTAGGAAGAATCACTCATTTTTAAGAGATTATTAGTTAGTTAATTAAATAGTTAGATTATTAAATTAAATAGTTAGATTATTAAATAGTTAATAGATCTTTTGACTTCATATGTTTATCGAACTATAAATTAATTTTAATTCCAAAGATTAGTTCCCAAAACAATATAATAATAACGCATCCATACAGAGAATAAATTTTCATTTCAGTAATCGTAAATTCGCATTTTTATTTCAAAAAAATTCTTAATCTCAATTATTATACTTGTTGCGCTTTCATTCTACAGTTAACAAAATAAATATACAATATTTTTATTCAGAAATTCATAGAATAATAAAATGAATAAAAGTACTATTAATAATTTTTACTCAAATATATGATTTGTTTTTGAATCAGTAAAATTCAATTATTGTTATAACAAAATATTAATGAATAACTAAATTTCGACAGCAGTTTGCTTAAATTTTGATGAAATGAAACTAGGAGATGAATTTTAATTATATGATGTATAATGAATAATAGTAATTAATAATTTGCAAATTATAATTATAACTGGAAAAATGTTCTGAATAGTATGTTAAACTAAATTAATAATTAATGTGTTTAATTAGATCAATGCCAAAGAATTAAGATTTAATTTGATGTACTTAGAAATAATTTATAAAATAATAGTCGATAATGCTGGATATAAACTCCTGTTTGTGAAAATTGCAACACCACGAAGGACATACGTGAGTGAGCTGAAATTTTCAGGAAATGTAAAGTAGGGCATGATATGCAAATGATTAGAATTGCAGACCGGTAGCGCATGCGTATGGTGTGCAGCGCCTCCGAACGGCGGATCGAACCGAATATAAATAGACGGCTGTTTCGAGGCGTGTATGATTATCGGTGGTTATATGCTAGTGGTAAACGTTAACTGAATCTTTACTATGCCTCTTCGACGAAAGAGAGCGAAATTTGAGCAAATTTCGGAGTTTGAACGGGGCAGAATCGTCGGCCTTCGTGAAGCTGGATTATCTCATGGTGCAGTAGCCGCTCGTGTGCAGCGTAACAGAAGCACAATCATGCGTGTTTGGAAGCTGTGGACGGACGAGGGTCGGACAGCTCGGAAATCCGGGAGTGGACCCCGGAATGTGACGTCAGCTCGCGATGACAGACACCTGGTGCGTATGGCGCTGACGGACCGCACAGCTTCTTCCAGACAATTGGCAGCACAGTGGTCAACAGCTACAGGTGTGTCATTGTGTGCTTCATCAATTCGGAGACGTCTGCTGCAGCGTGGGCTGCGCGCAAGGGTTCCCTTATACAGGATTCCTCTCACACAAAACCATCGCCGTCTGCGGCTACAATGGGCCAATGTCCATAGGAGCTGGCGTGCTGATTGGCAGCAGGTCGTCTTTTCTGACGAATCCCGCTTCAATATGTGGCACCATGATGGCCGAATTCGTGTCAGGCGCTATGCCGGTGAACGGAACATCCCGGAGTGCATTATCGAACGCCACAGTGGACGAACCCCGGAGTTATGGTCTGGGGTGCCATAGCATATCATGAACGATCACAATTGCTACGAATTGTGGGCAATTTGAACAGTACCCGATACATAAACGAAGTTTTACAGCCCCAAGCTATTCCCTTCCTGCAAGGATTGCCAGGGGCTGTATTCCAGCAGGATAATGCCCGTCCACATGTCGCCAGGACTGTCATAACCTACCTTGATTCGCAGCAGGTACAGCTTCTTCCTTGGCCTGCGTATTCGCCGGATATGTCACCGATTGAACATGTGTGGGATATCGTTGGGCGGCGTCTCGCTCGTGATCCTCGTCCTGTTGCTTCGACAGACGAACTTTGGTTGCGCATACAAACAATATGGAACACTCTTCCGCAGGCAGATATTCAAAATTTGTTTCACTCCATGCCACGCCGTGTAGCAGCTCTTATTGCGGCGCGTGGTGGCCACACAAAATACTAATTTCTATCTCTTATTATTGTTTATTTGGTTTGAAAATGTAATCATTTATTTGTATCATTACCACTCAACTGTGTATTAAATTTCATTCAACTATGATGCTTCCTTCATGGTGTTGCAATTTTCACAAACAGGAGTTTACATGCAACATTAGCAAACTGTAACTGTACCAGGATGGGATTCTTTTACCCTAGATTCATCAGAAAAGTAATGATAATTTTTAATCGAAGTATACACATAAGACATTTAATGTTTTTTTTTAATCTCATGACATCTTAATATTCTGTATTCATTTAGATATTACAGAAACTTTAGAACAGTAATCATAAAAGTAAATATGCATTCCAAATTCCTTTTAGCATTTTGTAAACTATATAACATCATATCATTTAAGAAAACTTCCATTGTGAAACATTGAATAACATTGATACACATGCGTTAAAAATTATATTTGTGGCCGGAATCACCTGGTTCAATATAAGTTTTTCATTTATGAAAAACAAGATAATAAAATAGAATCTGGGATACACAATGTGAAACTGTTGTTTCATTTATTGTAACTTATAGATGATTTTAATGATTTATTTGTTTTGAGAAAAATTGTTCTTTAATAGATAATTGTTTTTAATAACGTTCGACATTCTTTTTTTAAATGGTCTCTTCCTCTTAGATCGGCTTTTCATCGCCAGTGTACGAGCGACCCGTCATCGACGATGGATGCAGCAGTCATTGTTGTAGGCGGAGGACTCAGTGGTTTGTTTAGAATATTTTCATTTTACTTCCAATTATCTTTTTAAAGGAGCGCAATTTAAAAACAAAAACGTCCTGATGTTCTTCATGTGTCATAATTGTGAGGATGTAATAGCGCAATATATATATAATTCGAGAATATGATGGTGTCTTGGAGCGTTTTCGTTTAATTTGTGTCGAAAATATATCATTTATTACTAAAATAAGCTTACAAATTATTTTTTAAATTCATTACTTATTTTAAATAAGTAAGAAATAAGTTAAACAATTTTATGAGAAATAGTAGAAGATACTAAGAGATGATAGATTTAAGGAATCATAAGTATTTAGTTTTGCCTGATAAAAAATGTCAATGAAAACTTTGAATTATAACAAAAACTGAGTGTTATTGAGGAATAATTATTAACGAAAACTCAAGCAAATAATATTACACTTAATTGCGTTCTTTTATTGTAAAATATTAAGGAAAGGTCTCTACAATTAGAAACAGCTAACAATTTTCTTAAGATTTGAGTAGTGGTGGTTTTAAGTTGGACATAATTTTGAAAATGAAAATATTTTGTAATTTTTGCAACAAATTGTGTCGTAAATTACTTTATAAAAAGTTAAATATTTATCTTTCTTATACTATAAAAATACACTGAAGAGCAAAAATATAATGATCATCACCGCCGTTTGACACTGAGCAACATAGAAGTCGCGTGGAAGGATATATAATTTTTTTCGAAGAGTGTGAAACACATCATTTCTGTAATGACGTGTGTAAATAATGCTGTTGATTTACGCGACTTTTTCAGAAAAGATTGTGTTAATCCAAGAACTAGAAATAGAAATATTGGAAACTCAGTGGCTCCATTAACGACCTTATGCTATGTATCAGAGAAGAAAATTTACTCAAGCCCCTGAGTGTGCGGTGTTTGTCACTATCAATCAACGATCTTGTCTTACGAAACGGGGCATCTTCTGACATTTTCTATCATGAAGGATGCGCAGAATTCAAAATTGTGGTGTCTGCTGCTTATCTCAACGTCATGAGTTCACTTGGAATGGGTACTTACAAAGACATCACGTGAAAAGTGGCAACCTTGAAATTTCGTAAGTACTCATTTGGAATCTTCATGCCATTACACTTGACCTTCTGCCAAGATATCCCTGATTATCGTATTTCTTCACGAAGCAAGCACGTCATCACAGGAATGATACTTCATATTTTCGGAATGAACTGCATATCATCTTCACTGGATCACGAGCCTTCCAAGTCATTTAGGAAGGTTCAATATAAAACTGGGGGATTGGGAATCATAATTTTTGGCTCTTCAGCATAAACAAGGCTTGACTTAGCTTCATTCGGGAGCATACCAACATAGGCAAGCTCCAGACTGTACCATTAGTTTAATGGATTTGGAATTTTAAATAGGCTCATCACCAAGGGGCTCATCGTTTTGAACATCAGTCAGTAGATGAGGTCACATCTGAGCTGGAACCCTCCCTTCCACATTTACGCCACACGAGTGGCAGGACGTTGGATGTCATATATTAACGTGGACGCGTCCCCAACCCACGGAGCTCCCGCAACCCAGTGAGAAAGAATGCGTGGTCAATAATTGGGGCACAGGGCAAAAACGTTTTTTGGGAAGGCTCCATGTGCTTCACTATTTCAATAATGAAGAACAGAATTTTATGGAGTTGTATACATTTTTCACCTCATTATAGATACATAACAAGAAAATGACTAGAAATTAAAACCTTTATGTAAGCGTCCCATTTTGCAATATGTAAAAATATAAGCTTTTGATGGGTCAAATTTGCCCATCGTAATTACGAAAATTCTGCTGAATTCCGCCTTAAAAAGTTATAGATTTTTGTGTTCATAAGATAGATTGATACAGAAACTAATATAATATTGTCGGATTCTACGCTCTATTGCTAGAAGTTCAGTTCACTAAAGAAAAGAACGTGAAATAAACTTTCTATTAGTTTTGGGGTCCCCTACGATGTAAAAGCCCCAGATAGCTGCCCCAAATGCCCCTGTTTTAGTCTAGCTCTAAGCGTAAGTAACCATTTTCTTACTGTACACGCTTTCATTGATACTTTGGTAAATTTGCAGGTCTGAGCGCCGCCAAGTGGCTGAGAGAGGCGGGAATCGACGTCATCGTCTTAGAAGCACGTGACCGGGTGGGAGGACGAACACTCACGAAACGTGTAAGAAAAGAATCACGCTGTTCTCATTTATGGAAATTTTTAAAGATTGATCAGGCGAATTTCTATTTTGCAATATTTTTTATACTTTAGCATAAAAATCAATAGCCATGTGCAATTTTTGGTGTTACATTAAATGAGCTTTTCCTAATTTAATTCGTTTATTAAAGTAAATTGTGCTATTTTTATCTTCTTTACACCTGGTTCTCTTAAAGATGGGTGAAAGTAGCGAAATAATATCAGAGATTTTAAATTTAAAAAATGATCGCCGTATAATAGGAATAATTAAGAATGACTTAAACAAAGGGTTCTAATAAAGATCTGGAATTTAGATAATATTCATACGCCAAGTACCATAATAATTATGTAATAAAAGCAATATTTCCTATCACTAAAAAGAAAAGAAAATTTGCAAGCCGATATTAAATTAGAAACACGCCTTTCACATTCCATTAATAAAAAAAAATTTCCAATAATGAACAAATAATTTCATTTTATTCAGAAATATAAATTATAAGTTTTATCAAGTAGAAGTAATTTATTAGTTTTAAAGATTATAATTAAAATAAATTAGGAAATATTTTAAAATTAATTATTGAAATGATTTTTAATGACTTTCCAAATTGAATTATTAAGCAAAGTATTTAACTCATAGCCATATTTGAAAATATATAATGATGAAACATATCGTTCTTTATTCTTAATTCAAATTTAAGAAATTTTACAATTCTAATATTAAATGTATCTTCAATAAAAATACTAATAAATAAAAATTACAAAAATTAACTAAAAATTAAAAAATTAATAATTTTAAATAAACAAATGAAGAATAATTAGCTTGACTTTATATATATATATATATATATATATATATATATATATATATATATATATATATATATATATATATATATATATATATATATATATATATATATATATATATATATATATATGTGTGTGTGTGTGTGTGTGTGTGTGTGTGTGTGTGTGTGTGTGTGTGTTCTTTTTGAAGTTTTTTTATACTTCAAATTAATATTAATAAAATATATTTCATTTTACTTTTAATGTTCACACAAAATAGCGTTGGAAATTTAATTAATTAATTTGTTAATACTTCAGAAGTATCAAACTTAACTTCAGCGTAAAATCTGCAAGTTGCTAATGCCACTCTGACTATCATTCGCTGATGCTATTAAAAGACTTCCTTGAAGCCATCCTTTATCATTCATTTGTTTAACTTTTCAATTTATTTTAAATGGTTGTCATTAACTGTGTATGTGCAATTTTTTTAACAAGCTTTCATTTAACTTTTAAGTTTCTATTCTTATCTTTTACAAAATAAAATTATTTAACAGAAAGAACTATTTCGTATTTGTCACAGTTAATTTTTAACGCATTCATATTTTTTTATAGAATTTACCTGTTGTTCTAAATTAAATTCATGATTGATAATCTCTCTTTTAAATATAAGCCATTATTAGTTTAATTCCGAGGAGGAAATATAATATCAACAGTTTTGTGTGTGTCTGCGTGTGGAATGAATTTTCTTTTTCATCAGTTCGCTCGTGCTTATGCACTTTAATATAATTGTTATTATTACCAATATGAAATACCTCATTTCATTGAAATTCTTTATTTATAATTATTTATCAAATATTTATTTAATAAATAAAACAAATCATTATCATTAAATTTGGCTTTGAAAAATAAGTAAAGATATTCTTATCAACAAGAATTAACAACAGTTGTTTTCTTTTAAACACGAAGTATAAATACACCTTATTATTTATTTTAATTTGTCAGCATAAGCACAACTTTGAATATACTCTAAGGTACATGCGTAAAATCCCATACATTAAAATAAATTTAAGGAAATTAATGTAAAGTGTTTCATATTGTTATTCAGTGCATATTTAATGTAAATTAAAAAAAGTTAAATATTACGGAAACAGATATTGAAATTAATGTTTTATGAGGTCACCCACCCTGTCTAACGGTCAGAGCACCTGACTAGTGATAGGAAGGTCCTGTGTTTTTGTGAAATAATTATAAGAACTGAATTCTTGTTGAAAAAATATAAATAATTTATTAAAGTAGAAAATTATTTGGTACATAATTTTTGAGTGGATGGCGAAAAATAGTACTGTTTGGTACTGTTTTTTGTTGATTGACGAGATTTCATACATGTGTCTATTTTTAAATGTCTTTTGAGATGTGATAACATATATATAAAATAATTTTCTCAATATTCCCTTTCTTAGGAAAAATAAATTGATGTGTAAAATTGCTTTCGTTGCAAAATTCTCATATCATTTTTTTTTTCTATATCGAGTCAACTCTTTTCAGTTGGTGACATTGTTGAAAAGGAAAACTGCGTTGCTTTTGCATATATATGTATATATATATATATATATATATATATATATATATATATATATATATATATATATATATATATATATATATATATATATATCATCACACACACATATATATATATATATATATATATATATATATATATATATATATATATATACACACACACATATATATATATATATATATATATATATATAGGATGATTATATTTAAACTACAGTTTTCTCTAAAGCAATGATAAAGATTAAAAACAATAACAAAAATTTCAAACTAAAAATTAAAATTAATATACTTTTTTAATGTTTCAGTTTTTGAAGGGAACATTGAAATAAACATCAATTTTTCTAAACAAAAAATGGAAGAAAAAAAAATATTTTACTTCATAAGAGCAGTTGACATCTAAAAATATTATGAAATACTTAATCACATTCAAGTTGTTGATGAAACATTAAAAGAAGAGTGAAAACAATTATTTTTATCTTTGGCTTGGAAGGGTTAAGCATGGCCTTTGCACCATACGACATTAAATGAATTATATGCAACATTTTCAATACATGTATTCCTCTTAATTTTCAAACAGTTTTGATTTTTGATTCGTTTAAAGGACGTTATCAAAACATTAATTAAAATCATCCCATAAAGTTTCATTTCAAAAATACCTTCATCAATTTTTAGAAATGTTTTGTTTGTAAGTACATTATTTAGGCCTACAAAAAATATTTTAAATTTCTTTCGAATATTGATATACTGGTTGATGTTTTAATCGTAAAAGAAATATTCTATTTTTAGCATCCAAAAGTCAACTATGTGGATTTGGGTGGCTCATATGTTGGTGTGACGCAAAACCGCCTTTTGCGCATGACCAGAGAATTTAATATCTCTAATTATAAAGTCAATGAAGTGGAAGACTTACTCCATTACAGAAATGTAAGCTTTTTAAAATAATTATGTGACTCTAAATGAAATATATATTGGTCTACAATAATACAATTGGTTCTACAATAATTATTATTTTTATAATAATTATATTACAAGTTATTATTTATTCCATTAAGTAGGATTTAATAATTATTTAAGATTGCTAAAATAGTTTAGTTAAGACTATATCAGATATTCTTAAAACAGTTAATTTGTCTTTTGTCTTTTTTTTTCATTTCTATCAATAGCTTCGAAAATGGTTGAAATAGCCATCACCTAGCAAGAACACAAACTAAACCTAATTAAAAAAAAATAGAGTTTGAAATGCCCAAAATAGTTGTTTTAAACAAAAATGTTGTTTTGTTAAAAATGCATTAATGAACAAATTATAATAGCTCATAATATTCTGAAATACCTGTAAATATACACCAGATACATTCTGTAATTATCAAAGAATTTTTTTTTCTATTTTCTGTATAATATAGGTATAATAAGGGAATTATATATTTTTAAAATTTTGTTTTAATTTAAAAAAATATCCAGAGAAGAAATCTTGACTTCTGCTCCGTACTTTGAAGTGAGCTTATTGCAATTCTGGTGAGTTTGAATTCCATCATGTTACTACAGCAGCTAAAGGATATTTGGATCTTATCGGATAGTAGAAGTGCCATTCAAGACGAGGCCGATTGGCATAATGTGATTGATGGTACAAGTGTAGACATCCTGAGGACACTAAAACAACTTTTCCATTCTCATCGGATCCACTTCCAGTGGATTCCGTCCCATGTCAAGGTTGTTGGAAATGAAATTGAGGACAGTTTGGTTACATCTGGTATTGACGTGATGTCTCAACGCCTGCCGTTTCTCTTGCTTATATGGAGCTGTTTTCTAAATATAAGGCAATAAGTAAGGTCATTTGGATGATCCCGTCAGTACACCCGTGGTATCAGAGTAGGTGTCCTAGTGGACCCTTTGTATGGAGCAGCAGCAGACGATAACAAACTGCTTTTACTCGTTTCATTGGTGGTCACCTGTCATCAGTGTCTTTTGTTGGAGGCATTAAACACTTTGAAATCTGCACTAGATGTTCTTCTCTTCTGCGGAAGCCTCTCCTGGTCACAGTTTATCATATCTGGGACTTACCAGGCAAAACCTGGTTCAATATCTCCTATTAGCACTAAATGTCTTCAAGGTGAATGAACTCATGAATCTGATTTAGAACTGATAGTCACGGGGATAAGAAACAATAAGAACAACAACAACATATTAAGGAATATTGTATTCATTAAAATATGCCTCCACTAAAGGCGATGAGTTTGTTCCAACATGATGCAATTTCTTATATACTGATCTTAAAAAGCGAAATGTATGGCCTCGTCTATTTTAATCTTTTCAGTATATGATTGAAGAAAACCTAAAACAAGAGTTATCAAAGAAATGAGTGGCACAAAAAACATGTTCTACATTAAGGCAATAACCACATTCAGAATCCCATTTTCTACATGAGATCTTACAAGAAGCAAAACAATTTCTATTCGACTGACTGCTTGATTCCAATACAAAAAGCAAGGACACATGCTCACTGTTTGATAAAGTGTTCTTAATGGTTCAGCTCTACAGAAAAAGTTTTTTGTTAACAGTATTAACTGATGTCATCATGAAATTCCAATCATGTATCTTAAATTGATAATCTTTACCTCATATAAACTGAATCTACCAAACAAATTTGCAGATCCTTGACATCAGGAACAAGCTATGAATATCTGTTTGATTTTATTGCTTGACCCTGATGTAAAAAGCTTATTACATATATCTATTGCAGCGTAAAAAGGTGTTGGTTAAGGTTTGGCCCTGCAAAAGTTTTCTATTGACCAAATAAATGTCATCACGTAATACTCGCCATATATATTGAACCGATAACCTTTACTCTCATGTGAACTGAATCTACCAATCAAAATCGGCTCATTGTTAATTAGCTAGAACAATTGATGAGCAGATATATTTTTTGCTACTCATACAATTAGAAAATATGATAATTTGATAAGGAATCAATCATCCTTCAGCTTAAACAAGTGAACGCAACTATTAAATATCAATTTTCTATTTTATGCATACTTATGATTATAAGTTTTTTCAGTTTCCGTATACTTTGCAATCAAAATAAGTGCGTCCAACTAATTTTTCGTAAAATGGAAATTATTTGCAAGTCCTTGGTAATATGTAAAGGCTCAAAGTAGCATAGTTATAGGATACCGCTTTTTGGAGCAAGAGGTCCTGGATTTATTATCAGTCACTGAATAGCGGGAGCGGACATTGCATTTCTGCATTCACCACTGTCGGGTGAGTGCACTGTGGGAGGTTTTCCGGGTTTCCTTCCTTGGAGCATGTAAATATAACTATCAGTTCATGAGTCGACCAGACGGAAGCTAATTTGGGTGGTAGAAATTAATTTCTTGCAACGTCTCTAGCCATTTGGCTTTCATCTTTGTTTTATCAAAATTTCTTAGATATAGGAGAAGTCATGACTTAGTAATAGGACAGTGTTTTTCAGATTCAACAACCAGGTTTTCAATCTCACGCTTTATTGAATAGCGGGAGATATTCTATAAGCGTATTTATTGTGTTGAGTGATTGACACTTTTCTGTGTTTTCCTTTGAAACCCGAGAATATAACACAGTTTCAACAAAAAGTTCCCTAATACAAAAGTCTAAAAATTGCATTGTGGAGATTAAACATCTTTACAATAGACTTGAGTATTAGACTTTTTAACACAGTCTCAAATTTTTTGGCTGTAATTGTGAAGACCCTTTCTTTATAGGACTTCTAAACCATCATCATGTACATGATTTAACGATCATAGCTCAATTTCCACGATTCTTTATTGAACGGGAACTCGCAATATAGCTCTTATTGTTAAAGTAGGCAGATCTGACAGACGAATAATTTGAGCTCTGTCCTTTGGTTTAACTGTTCATAGATTCGAATATTATTTCCTGCTTAATACAAAATGAAGTTCTGAATCCACTTTAAGTTGTAGATCCCAATTTGACTTCATGTGTATAAAAAACTACCATCGAGTGATGAATTTTAAACTCTGCTTTTAAATTAGTTTACAAAGCGGAGCGATTTCGTTTCCTTACACTGCATAATTCATGAGCTTCATGCAACATTTTGGTACGCCTCAGCATAGTTTCTACTTAGACTGCATTCGCATACCACACCCAAAATAGCTTTTTCATTCGGGACCACCACTAATCTGTTTTTATTAAAAGTAAACAGAAAATAAAACTTAAAATATAAATTTATATATACAGTAGTTCTATGCAAATAAAGACCCGTTAATATTGACTTTTGAAATTTGATCCACATAAAAACAATAAAATGGATAAGTATTTGAATTGCATTATCACAGGTAGCCACAATTTTTCTGAAAGAATATGAATGCAATTGTTGACTGAATCGGTTATCGATTCACAAAAGATGAGCAAGTACAATGATAAAGATAATACATTAAATTATTTAGCAATTTGATCTATCAATATTTAAGCTATTAATAATGAAACAATTGCTTTTAAAGTTTTGATTTCATTATAGAGTGTAATAAATGATAACGAAATTAAAAATAAATATAAAAATACTTTTTGTTAATATTATTATTTTTTAATCACCTTAACTTTTTTTTAAATATTGGTATTCTTATCAGCAAGTTTAATTTCATACAGAATTTCACATATTTCAAATAAAATTTCATCACTCTGTTTTCAGACGTTTGCAAAAAGAGGATACAATAAATAAATTTAGAAAAAAATAATTAAAAATTGTTTGGTATTAATGTACATACCTAAGGAATGGGTACTTCAAGAGTTTGTATCTCTTAAGTATAAAATAACTTAAAGAAAAACAGTGGTGCACATGTTTAATGACAGTAGAAAATTCAAACACAAATAATTACAATAAAATAATAAATTAACTAACATTACCAACCATACAAAAAAGAATCTACACATCTATTCTCAAGCAAGGCTGAAAGGTGTATGGAAGAACATGCACCGTTTTATCCCTAGAAGGTGCACAATCACCTATTGTGTTGAGTGGGTAAAAGTGGTGAGAGTGATACTTTTATACAAATTAAATAAAATTATAAGAGAAATACATCTCCGTAATGTAATATAAGAAATTACAATACTAGAACGTACTACTCGATCTAAATTACAAATTCAGCAATCTTAATTCAAATTAAATTAAATATTTCTAGTTTATATTTATCAGATAAACGAGAATTTCTTCCTTTAACTCGCTATTTTCATTTGCCACTATTACATTAATATCTAATGTAATTTTTTTAGATCATAAGCTTGAAGTTTCGAAACAATCGAATGCTATTTTATGCATTGCGTAGTAATTAAAATATACTGCGTGATCTTTTTTAAAGTGACAGTGTTTGGAATGCCCTGTAGCGTGGTCTAATATAGCCAAAATGGCACCAAACTTGGTATTTAGTTTAATCAAGACATGGGGAAAAAAAATTCAGTTCCAAAAATTGCCGCTAGGGCATTTTGTGTCGCTTTACAACGCATAAAATGTGAGAAAAGAAAAATACTAACACATTCAATGATAAAGTTAAATTATTAATGTTTAATGAATAATGGTGAGGAATTAAACCCCATTCAATGTGAGCACCGTTCTCAGAAATTACACCGTACATTCTGTGCACAACGTTCTCCACAGCCGTACGTAACATATCACGAGGAATATTCCGCACTGTCTTTGTTATGTTGTCCTTTAGAATAGACAACTTTGATACTCCACCAACATAAACTTGAGATTTCAAATAACCCCAGAGTCAAAAATCGCATGGCGTAAGGTAAGGAAAACGAGGCTGGAAAACTGCGACTTATGACTCTATCATCAGCGAAGTTTTGGCGCAGCAGCTGCTTTACATCATTATAATGTGTGGCGGAGCACAATCCTATATAAAGATTGTCAGTTGGATACGGTTTCTTTTCTGAAGTTGTGGAATAACAAACGTTTGCAGCATTTCGTGTTACCATTCCGCATTTATGGTGCACGTATCGGGTCCTGTCGGAGTGATGGTCTCAAAAAAGAATGACCCAATTATGAATTCGGTGGTGAATTCACACTAAATAGTGACTTTTAGGGAATTTAATTTCGTGCACGGTGTGGGGCTGCTCAGAAGCACAAATTTGGCTATTTTGTGTGTGTATGGACCCATTGAGATAAAAGTTGCACTCATCTCCCCACAGAATGTGCCATGGGAAAATGGGAAAGCATCGTCAATTTCTACCCTGGCAAGAAACGATAGAGTGAATGTCACTCGCTTATTATAATCACTTGGCTACAGTTCGTGAATGCAGCTGATTTTTTAGTGGTAAAATCCAATAACACGCCCCTATTACTGGCGCTGTCATCGCACAACATTTGCATTTTTCTTTGATAGCCGTGTCTTATCTAAATTCTCGTTATTGTAAGCTACAGCAAGGCCACAAAATGCCCTAGTGACGATTTTTGGAACTAAATTTTTTTACGGAATCTTTTTTTCTCTTATTTTGATTAGTCTAAATACCAAGTTTGGTGTTATTTCCACTATTAGATCACGCTACAGGGTGCTCCAAAAACTGTCACTTTAAAAAAGATCATCCTGTACTTGTCATTTCATAGTTTTGACAATATGTATTTATTTTATTAAATTGTTTGTTCTTTTGTGTGATGAAATTATGTTTCATGTAATTAATGTAGAACTGTAATAATTTTTAGAAAAGAAGAACGCGTTTCGCATGCAGCAGTTTGCCTAGTAGATTCAATCCCATTGCGAACCTGGACATTAACTACCTTCTCTATTTGTTGGATAAAATGGGCGAAGAGGTTAGTATTGTTAACTCTATCTGGTTTATTTACTTGATTAGATGGAGAAATACTAAGAAAAGCCATAAGAAATAAGTAAACCATTTCTTCAATTAGTTAAAATCCTCTATTATATTTGTGGATAAAATGGCCGCAAAATAATGATTATTGAAAATGTTACAAAGAAGTTATTGAGTTAAAAAAAGAATATATCTATTATTAGGATATTATATGCATTAATGAAAATAAAAACTATAAAAATATATATTTATTTCAAATACCTTATGCCCCGCCTATTTGGTTCAAGAGACGGAAGTAATGGCGCCTTTATACAGAGAAATGCCAAAGTGGACGAGCCATCGGGACCCTGGAAGTGGGTGGGTTTGCACAGCTTAGAAGCAGGGGCCAAGCAGAAGACTCCAGGCATATCCTGGATGAGTAATAGAAATGAATAGATTAATATAAAAATGAATATAATATCATATTCAAATTTGTCTCAATGAGTGACAGAGTGAACTTTCACATATTTTCCTATGCACATCACTGTTCTGTGCCATCAAACATGGATGTCAGTACCACACTTGGTATACAATGCAGAATGTTTTTACCTGGCTTTTATTTTTGCTACTTTTAGTCATAGATACATTCGAAAGAACCACAATATCACGACCTCCTTCATTTCTTGGCATTGACTCTACCTATCTGTATGTTGTGAGAGACACGTGACCCTAGATGTAACTTATTCCGAAGAGTAGGAAGCCTTATTGCAGTACTGATGTGTAAATTTCATGGAAAAGAGCTGCTGATCTAAGTCATTTCGACACAAGGCAGATTGTGACATCCAAAGATTCGAAATGAATAGCTCCAAAATTACGTAGTTCAACGACTATTTGTGTGCTTTCTTTGAGAGAAATGAAGAGGAAGAGGGTCCCCAAACTGTACCTAAGGTTAGCTGGTTGAGTCCCTGTAACATCGAAACCAAACCGTCTCCTTTCATAGGGTCCCACGAGACACAATGTAAGCGTTTATTGACAAAAGAAATTGACCAATATTATTATTTCATCACTATTTCTATCGTCAATAATTATATATAATTATTGACAACAGAAATAATGACAAAAGAAATGGAAAAGGGGTGGAGTCTTAAGATCTTTCTATCTCCTAAGAAGTAAGACTTATATCATAGTTCAGTTAATACAAAGTAGTAATGATAAATCTATGAAATACAAAGGTAGTGATCAGTTCAGTAATTTGTGGCTTCTAGTGATTTTGAGCATCGCTATTACAAATAATTCTTTTATTAACATATTACAGATATACTTTAACACAAAATGCTAGAATGTTAATTTTACTCTTTATCTCTCTCAATTTATGAAAATATATATTATGCATAATATATAAACTAGTAAAATAACATATTGCTTATATTTACGTATATAAAGCAATATATTAAAAACATACCGCTTATATTTACGAAATCCTTTTACTATTTCTGATCAATTTTTAAAATATTTCGCTTAAGTTAATCAGGTATGCAGCTAAATAACATCTGTGAATTGTATCATTTTTTAATTCAGTTATGAATATTCATATTTTTTAAAATTTTCTATAACACTTTCAACACATTAAAACAAATTATTCTTAATTTTCCAACTTGATTTCAAGTTTTGCATTAATAATTTGGACATTACAAGTACTCACCCCATTCGCATTCTTTCATGGAAGCCTTTTGTTTACCGTAACGCATACTTTCTAAAACAATACTACTGATTTTATATTCTTTTACAGCACCATAAAGTAATGCTTGAACATAGTACTGATGTTTATTCTAAGCAAGCACTTAGAATAAAAATAATTTGCTTATTATAACATTTTTGAAAAGAAATTATTTTATATACCACTTTTTTCTAGTTTATTATTTTTAAAATAGTAGGAATATAAATATGAGTACATTATTATATTTTTCAAAATTTCCAAACAATCATTTTTCAACAAATTTAAATTTTAACTTTAAAAATTTTATTTGAATTTATTCTATTAAAAAAAAACTTTCTATTTGCATTAATATTCATTAACATTCATCTTAGAAGTTATTGGTCGATATGGCGTAACAAACACTCCATTCACAATTCGTTCTATTAAGATAATTAGTTTGTCGTTCTCAACTGATTTGGCTCCACAATTCGTTCTCGGCGATAGGGTGGATCTAGATAGGGTTCAGCCTATATTTATATGTTTACTTATTCATTTAGGTGCCATCGGAAGCTCCCTGGAAAGCGGCGCACGCAGAGGAGTGGGACACGATGACCTTCAAGGAATTCTTGGATAAGAACTGCTGGACGAAGTAAATATCCTTCATAAATATACATAAGGCATACATAAGGAAAGTAAATAAAACTAGTGATTAGAAAAATGGATTAGATTTATACTTCTATACATTTTGCTGTGTGGAAATAAGTTAAAAATATTTATAAATTATGCTTTCATTAATATACAGTAATCCCTCCTATAACACCGTATATTAGTTCCGCATTATACGAAAACGCGTTGTACGAGCATCCACGTAAAACGCGCTCGTATGATCTTGTATAACGCGTATTACAAATGATTCACATATAATTTTTCTCATTAAAAGGGGTTTAAATCGAATATTAATGAAAAACTATGTTATGAAATATTAAAAATCAAATTAGGACATTTTAAATAAAAGCTATTATACAAATGTATCTAAACAACAGATCATCTCAAATAAATCAAATAGTTCCAAAAAACAGTTTTATTACATGTTTATTCGCTGTAGGAGCTATCTGAATTAACGTTCCACCGACATCTTTTTTTAGAAAAATATTCAAAGGTCAATAGTATAATTTAATTTCATAGGAACACAATTGTCGTAATGTGCAAAAGTATATGAAATGGACTATGAACTTTACAAATTATTATACATTTCCTAGTACAGAAATATAACGTGAGGAACATGCGCGTCATATGGTGAAAAACATGTGTTATACGAGGGACAGGAAATCGCGCCATATGAAAACGCGTTATAATAGTACCGTGTTATAGGGGGGATTACTGTAATATTTTTTAAATTATTTATCAGGAATGATATGAATGGTAAATGGAATGTTAATTAAAAATTAATGTAAGTAATGAAAATACAATAATTCTAGTTCCAGGTTAAGATTTTTATTCACCAAACTGTACTTTGGAAACATGTTGAAGCCGCACAGACTGCAACGCCCAACAGGGGCATCCAAAACCTCTCAGAACAAATGCCGATGTGTGTGGCGGCAGCAACACTGCTCAATTAATTAACTATTTATACGGCAACAACCACGAACGTATTTCAACCACTTGATCTTTGTTTATCTGCCAGATAAATTATTACATTCTTGGGTTGTATTTTGGAAGTCCCGTTGTGTATTTGAGTAGGAATATAAATCGGGACTCTTAATGTACGCTTATATTTCTAGAAAATTCATAAATCTGAATACTTCATAATGAGTAAAACCTATCTCATATACAAATGTTATGAGTAATAATTACATTATTTATTTCACTATAAATATTTCCACAAATTAATTTCATTTCTTTGAATGTATGTTATTGATCCGTTTTAGAGAAGGACGTCAGTTTCTCGAGAATGTCATCAGTGTTTTCATTACGAGCGACTGTTACGAAGCCTCTTTGCTCAACTTTGTGTGGTACATAAAGCAGTGCGGAGGCTCTAAACTAATATTCAACACAACAAATGGTGGGCAGGTAATATTTTGTTAGAGTTTTTAATTAATTTTATCTCAAATTAAGAATCAAATCTGTTTATTTTATATTTTTATAGCAAGGTAGAGTTTCCAATTGCTTTACACTTAGTTAGAGTTCTACTAGCCACAAAATTTAAAACATTATTACCAAACTGTCTTTTTTTTCCAATGGCGGGCACAAGAGGGTTGAACCCTATGCCGCAGCAAGGCCAGAGAATGCTACTCATTTGTCGTTACCCAGCGGGCACCTGTGAACCAAGTCACGGAGGCGAGTAACGTTACCCGCACCATACCACCACAAACCCGTTTATAGGGCGGGCCACATTCATACAACATCACAGAAGAAAGGACAGAGAGAACAGAGAAGGAAAGATACATCCATGCCAAAACCGGGATTCAAACCCGGGAACAACAGCTCAGGAATCAGGAATGCTAACCACTCAGCCAATCGGTCGGCACTGTCTTAATATAAAGATATTTATTTTTACCTTCCGTAATAATTTTGGTGTAAATTTTTGAATTCGTAAAACGTGTTGGAGTAATTTTACAAAATAAAATGTTTTCTAATTATGATTATGATGCAGTGTAATACTTGTTTTTATTTTTCTGTTAAATAACAAATAAATTGCATATTTTTTCATTAGGAAAGAAAATTTAAAGGAGGATCTCAACAGATAAGCGAAAAGATAGCGGAAAAGTTGGGAGGTAATTTTCTTTTTTTTTTTTTTCCTAACAATAGCTTATATAAACATCACAAGATTATTTAGTTTTTGCTGACACAGAAATTACTGAAATCAAAATGAGTTCTAGCGTAAAAACCAGTGCTTACAACATAATTATTGAAAAAATTGCTTTCTATTATTTTTATATGATAACATCATTTTTAGCTTAAAAATTAAAAAAAGGAGTAAGATAATTTTTAAACAAAAGTATAACCTTAGAACAGAGTGGTTGCCAAACTTTTGACCTCACGGACCATTAAACTCATAATTTAAATCCCGCAGAACACTGATTGTAACCAAATTATGAAAGCTCTATTAATAAATCATAATAAAATAAATGGAAACTGTCAAAACAAAACAACTAAATGGGGTTTAAGTATATCAGACTTTTAGCATTATACATTCCTAATACGAGGCATGTTCCTGCTTACTTGAAATGAAATCTCATTTAAAAATTTTATCTCAATAAATATGAAATGAAAGAAAGTATGCAAATGGCTAAGAATTAGAATCATACCAGCTTTAAGAACACGAATTTACAACCTAAAAAAAAACTCTTTCTTAATAATTTAAATAATATATTTTATATTGAACTCAATTCGTAATATGTCGAATTTAGGTATTTAAAGGTAAGAACACATTTAAATGCTTGAACGGATGATACCTATTCGACAGACAGGAGAAAGAAACGAAACTCGACAAAACATTTAGCTGAAAAAGTGCAACTACAGCAGTAGGACTTATTTACGGTGGCATTATTCTATAAAATGGTAATATTCCATGAAGTAGGTTTTTCATAATTTTTCACATATGTAGTAGTAATTAATTGAATTATGTTTTAATGCATCTTAAAACATAACTTAACGCGATGAGTCAGATATTTTTCTGAGGACCACCAGTGGTCACCGGATCGATACTTGATGACCGCTGCTTTAACACATAAAGTCTTTTCTAGTTAGAAAAATTGTAAGTGCCTAAAATTGAGTTTTCACTGTGAATTCTCATTTTATGCGTTCAGTGTATATGAAGATAAACAGATAATTAGAACTGCATTTGATGAATGAATGGTAATGCAGTATAATGTTCTTCAAAAGATAAGAAACCGGTCCAACCGGTATAAAATCAAAATGCCGGTATAATCGAGTAAGTTTGCGATGACTGGCCCTGATAAATAATGCCAAAACTCTTAAAATACTTGGACATTTTTGTTGCTATTCCGAGATCTATGAAGTTGTGACAGTTGAAATTGTTCCAAACATGTTCGATTGACGAAAAGAGGGGAACTTTGGAGACGATTCAAATATTTTAGTAGGTTGAAAACATTATTCCAATAGCCAAGCAATGCATAACCAAACTTTGTTTTATAAGAAAACATAATTTAGTGTTCAGATTTTACAATACCACGCATCATATTTCTAATATATTTCTGTGCGCTGTTAATAGAAATAAAATGGAAAATCTAAGTGATTCTTAATGAAAGTAGAAGTGACTGAATATTCCATGAGAACACTGCATATACTATTGTACCGGTATAATAAATATACTTATGATAGAAAAAACGGAATTTGGTTTTTAGTCACCTCATTCCAACAAGTATATGAAAATTATATATATCTTCAACTGCAATGAACCCTATTGTATGAAGTAGCACGTCAAACATAACATAACATGATAATATAAAGTAAGCATCATTTCCATTAAACGTAAATAACGAAAATCAAAAGAAATTAGAATGAATCCTCTTCCTGTTTGTATCGTTTTTTAGTTGCTTATCATAAGAATTATAAGGAGGAATTTTTACATGTGACATTGCAGAAAATGAATAATGAGTACATTAATTTTATGAATTATTCAACAATATGAAATGTTTGTATATGACAGCATATTAATGAGTGGTATCACCAACCATTATCTCAACAGAAAGAGAACAGAAACGGTCAACAAGTCAGCAAAAATTAGATAAGATTAAATTTGTTGAGTAAACATATTCTTTAAGAATTTTGAGTTCTTTATTTTCTATAAAAGAATTCCTATTGGCTTCTGTTATCAAATTGCAGCCATTTGTACTGAATGAGAGGCTGGTTGAATTTGAAATAAAGAACTTCCATAAATGTAATTAAAAAGAGTCAAGTTTTTTTTGACATTGGGATTTTATTAATCTTTAATTATTTGTCGTATAACAAAATATAGGATGACAGCTCTGTACCACATTTTACTACAAAACATTACATTATCTATGCTTTTAATAACCACACCGCATATGAATATTATAGCGTATAATACCCTTAAGAGAAAAGAAGTGGACAAACACGTTACACATGTATTCAATTCTAGTTAATTCTCTCTGAAGTATTTTTCCTTAAATATTCTAAGCCATTTCACAGTCAGACGTATTCCAATAAACTTCCATCATGTTAAATGTTATTTTTTTTAAATGTGATTCTACCCATTTTATTATTAAGTGTTCATACAGTTAATTTTTATTACTTATCATATCGAATAATTAAATTAATATCTATTAAACTGGTAAAATTAAATAAAAACAACTGAGATGAATGCATATATATCTCCCATAGATAAAGCAGTAATTAAAAACAATCCGGTAGTTGGAATAAACCAAGAATCAAAAGATTTTGTGAGTGTCAGAACATTAAATGGTAAAGAGTATAAGGTAATGAATATCTTTTCTCCCTATCTTTTTAAAATAAAACAAACTTACCATATAAACTGTATTTCTTTTATTATAAAATAAATTATTTATTTTGTAAGGCGAAATTTGTGATCCTGGCGCTGCCTCCCATGCTGCAGATGAAGATACACTTCTCTCCCCCCCTGTCCCCCGTGCGCAACCAGCTCATGCAGAGGATGCCTATGGGAACAGTCATGAAAGTCATTCTTTATTACTCCACTGCATTCTGGAAAACAAAAGGTAATTTGGACACAAGTAATTGCCTTTCCTTTTTGTGTCATGCACATTATCACTTTTAGTGTCACGAAAGTTTTGCAACGATTTCCATGGGCACAGACGCGAAAAGTTTTTCTTTATTACTCCACAGCATTTTGGAAACTAAAAACTAATTTAGAGATAAGCAATTATCCATATTCTTTTTGTGTCATGCATATTATAAAATTTAGCGTCACGAATGTTGAGCAGAAGATACCCATTATCACAATCATGAAAGTTATCCTTCATTACTCTTTTGCATTTAAAAAAACGAATTATAATCAAGAGATAAATAGGTGCTGGTTCTTTTAGTGTCATTATAGCTTTGAATATCATGAAAGTTATGCCTACAATCTTCAAGGGGACAGTTATGAAAACCATATTTTATTACATTACTACATTTTGCCAAACAAAAAGAAATCTAGATATAAGCAATGTTGATACTTCCAGACATGTCGCTCAGAATACAACTCACGGATATTTCTAGTTTGTATTTTACCAGCATTAATTTAGTGTTTATATGAATTTTAAGTTAATATTTTCCTCTTAAAGTGTTACATATTTATTCTAAAAACTTTTTATATAAGTATTTACATAATACACACAAGAAAATTCAATTCTAGTTTATGTTTGCACTCATTGAAAAATAAATTTAAGAAAATTTTCAAAATAATGAACTTTAGCAATAATTAATGCTCTGATAGAATTTAACTTTGAATATAACATCCAGTTAATAATTTGGATATCAACTTCAAAGTTAAATTTTGCCTTTACAAATTATCGAAACTTGAAGTGTCTTGACGAAATCATTTGTTAATATAAATTTTACATTATCTATTTCTAATGTGACCATAGTTTAAAATATGAAGAATTCTACAAATAAAACTTAATAAAGAGTAAGGAATGTTCGTTCATATAGTTATAAATATACAAATTATTAATGCAAATTTGGATACCATACGAAAGAATTCAATTTACACACATGTCCATAAATTAAAGATAATCCAAAAACACACGTAAGTCAAACACGAAAAGAAAAATGCCGACTTTAAATATATCACGCACAGGTCAAGCATTATATGTAAATTACAGGAAGACACCTGACAACGCTGAGTGTAAGTCACGATAACGAGAGTGTAAGAGAGGGTTATAAAAGACTTGAGGCAAAGATGGAAACGTATTCACTGCAGGTCCTTAAGGCTCTCAGTGCCACGACCGCATACGTATGACACAAAGGATGCATGTGGAGGATGTTTTACGAGGTAGAATTATAGGATCCCTAAGATGTGGGCGTATGTAGCTAGCAGTAGCTAAACTGTCATCTATATTGAACAGCCATGATTCCAAACGATGGAATTGTCAATCGATGTTACAGTAAAAGTCGACCTCGAGTAACTACGCTGAACAACGCCCAATTTTCAACAATAACCACCAAAAGGAATAAGACGGAGCATAACAGTGAATCTGTTGGCGACACTCACTATCCTGAAGGAGAGAAAATGTAATGTGGACATTATCACATATGTTTAGTGATGAGTCAAGATTTATCTTGCTGGCCTATTCACGTCGGATGTTTCTATGAAGAATGATAGAACCCATTATCACCAAACAACACCACTAAACCCTACCTAACGGATGTGCATGAGTGTTCGTTTGGAGAGACATTATACGCGTCTCCAGAATAGATGTGCATGTTCAAACGGGAACCATGATAGACCAAATTTATGGAGATATCATTGTGGAACAACATGTGCGTTTATTTAGGGGTGTCATGGAATCTGAATTTATGTTTATGGATGACAATGCAAGTCCATCATCAACGTCTGCCTTCAATCGGTGGATATCACCTGTATGGAATGGCCAGTATTCTCATCGAATTTGAATCCAATAGATCATGTGTGGAACATGCTTGACTGACGAATCACAGCATGTCAATCACTTCCTATACCTGTAATGAACCTTCGGAAAGCATTGCTTGCTGAGTTTAGATTTCTGATCGATAATGTGATTCTCAGCGGGATGTATTTCTTCATATAAAAGGCATACGGTGCCTTAACCATATTACCAACAATATACTGTTGAGTTGTTCTATGGATGATGTGTGGTGTTAGTTCTCTTATGAGATATAACCGTGGTTTTCAATCATACATTATCAATCAGTACAGCACAATCAATATTTTGATGAGCATCATATACATAAAAATATTCTGACGTCAGTGTGAGGTAAGCAAGTCTCATCTTTATTATAAACTGCTGCTTCTCATTAAAAAAATTACCTTCAAAAATTTTGGAAATATAAATACACAGATCTTGATTTTTTTCATAAAGTTTCGCAAGTGATTAACCGGAATTCTTTTCCTTTAGAAAATTTATTAATATTCGATTTGTCATAAGTTTCACAATGTTGCAAATATCATTTTATGATTCACGGTTGTATTTCATTTATGATTTATTTTGATCAATGTTTCAAGTTTTGTCTTACTAATACTATAACATTCAATCATGATTAAAGTTTTTTAAATTTTATAAACTTTAAAAGGTCAGTAATTTTTAAGATTGTTTTTTTTAAATTTTTCTCTTGTATTATAAACTTAAATTGTTTATATATTTCAATCAATCTATTTTTGGGTACTAGAATCATTTTCATGAAGTATATCAATCATCCCATTCTTTTTATAATTCCGTTGTTAACTATTTTAATCTTCATTATTGCAAACTAACTGTCTAAGAAATTCAAATACTGTAAAATGAGAAAGAACACTGAGCTAGTTCTTTCTATGCCAAATTAAAAAAGTTATACTTACATTAGATCCTGAGAATGACTTTTGACACGTTGAATAAGCTGGTTCAAAGAAATTAGCATTACTGTAATTTAACGAACATTGTTTTTCCTAGAAATGGAAAGTGCGTTATTTTCCAGTATGTATATAGAGAATTTTTCATAAACTCGATTGGTAAATTGGATTTACATTAGTGATCATGTAAGAATGGAAAAAAAGAAACTCGCTCTCTCTCTCTAAAAAGTGCTCTGTTAACCACAAGAATAACTCTTGTCATGTAATTAATTGCAATTTAATTGATTTTTTTCTAGAAAAAAAGTGCGTTATTTTAGAGCATATAAAGAGAATCATTCATGAATGAAATTGGAATATTGGATATGCATTAGTGATAGGGTTCGTACAATTCCTGAAAACTCCTGGAATTTGTAAAAAATTTTTAAGGGGGCTTGAAACACTTGGAATATTGACTTAACTCCCTGAAAATCAGGAATCATTCCTGAAATTTTGCTTAAATCTTTATACATTTATTCGTTGTTTGAAAAAATTATAATTTTTTGTATTTTGCAATTGTCCAAGAAAAAATTTGAATATTAGCTCTTAATATTATTATTAAACGGCGGCATGATTGATTGTTATTGTATGCAGGAGTATAGACACTCTCTGAAAGAAAGATCCAGTTTAGCCATAGTAGGATGATCCAGTTCAGTCAGGACCGGATGTAGTGTTTAGAATTATGTGTGTGAAGTAAAATAATCACCAATAAGACTGTCATGTAGTGCAATCAGACAGATGATTTTAATTGATTCTTTTTCTATTTGTTTCTGTTTTCTTTATATATTATAAAATTCACTAAATATTAATATCTAATAAAATTTCTGAGTTAAAATAAATTCTCCATATCTTCCGGTGAAAATGTTCTGATATAATTTCAGTGAATCGTGATGAAGTTTGTTTATTTTAGAATAAACTCTGAGAAAAATAGTTAAAATGCCTGGTTGAAAGAGTCTTTTCAATGGCCATAGAACTTGGAAAAAGTTCTTTCCGTGATTCAAAAACAATTCTTGCCCATTGTTTGTCTAGTTTGCAAGAAAGACTTCTAACTTCAAGAAAAGGCAAATCAGCTGTCGAATCCCATACGAAAGAAAAAAATCACAAGAATTTATTAGAGCAGGCTGTATCTGCGAAACAATCTACTCGCCTAAAACAGTTTTTGATTATAAGTATTGCTGTTACTGGAAAAGAACGTAAGCCCAAAGCATATTCTGAAAATTTAAATTCATTTGTTTTTCAAAAAACATTTTTAAGGGTGAAACTCTATGGATCCTTAAAATTTTAAACAGTGGATTGAACTACAGTTCTTGTAGTATTATGAATTCTCTCAAGTAATAGTTCCTGACAGTGCTATTGCAAAACAAATTCAATAAGGGTGAAAAAAATGTGTGATTTATTTTAACATAGTTTTTGGAATTGCACTTTATTTTTTCTGCTTATTAAAAGAAAAGGTTAAGAATGCTAGTAATTGAGTGCTTTTTTTGATAAAAGTTTACATGATGATCTGCAGCCAAACAATTGGACTACCAGGTAAGTTTTTAGGATAATGATGTTGTTAAAGCACGGTATTATTTGTCAGGATTTTTAGGCCTCTCAACTGGAAATTTTTGTTTTAAAAAGTTTATTAGAAGTGTTTTAATTATCAACTAATGGATTTCTCCATATGTCTACGGCTGGTCTGAATTGACTCGTTTTCCTGAAAAAATATATATAAATATATATATATATATATATATATATATATATATTTATATATTATATATATATAAAATTGGAAAATAGGATTTGCGTTAGAGTTGAAAAACGAAACTACTTAACTAATCTGCTGTCTCTCTAGCACAAAAACAACTTTCGCCAAGTAATTTATTGCAATTAAACTAATTTCGTTTTTTTAAAGGAGTGGAAAGTGCGTTATTTTCAAGTATATCTAGAGATAATTTTTCGTAAATTATATTGGAAATATAGATTTACATTAGTGTTTTTGTCATGATGATAAACGAAACTAAAACATTGTTCTTCTGTCTATATACGTCAAGAATAATTTTTGCCAAGTAATTTTGTTAGTGGCGATTGCTACAGTAAAAAAAAATTTAAGAAATGCAACGAACTTTTTGGGTTTATGTTTTACAAATCTGCTATTTATAATTTAAGCAATATTAATATAAAAGCTTTTTAATGTTGGCATAAACAAGTTATTAATCTTAAGATTTAAAAGAGTTTGCTTACAAATACTGCAATTATTAATTTAAAATTCTATTAATTAATGAAATTTAAAAAATTTAAACCACCTTTGTCGATTTAAACTGTCTATAAAGTGGATGTTTTGTTACGTATTTTTCAAATTGCTTTTTTTTTTACTGTTCTTTTGTCCATCACTATTCTCAGTCACTCTCATTGTCGACACTATTCTCAGACATTCGATGGCAAACTTCGTCTTGTTTACTCCTGCTCGAAGAATGTGATATGAAGGCAGGCAGCAAATTCATCGATAAGTCGGATTTATCACGCCTTCCCAATACGATGTGACTGGGGATGAAACGTTATCTGACGTCTTGGAAATTTTAAACCAATGAGAATTGTAATTAAGAGGCGTACTCAGCATCCCAACTGTAACGAAAGAAAAAACCACTTTATAGTTAACAAGTAGGAGTTGATGAAGAAATGAATTGGTGTTTGTATGGTTGTAAGTCGTTGTAGTTTCCAATCCTTCAGAGATCTGGCGGCAGCTGGATCAGATCCATGACGCCTTAAACCCTAGTGAAGTCGAGCACCTGCAGTAACATCCAATAGAAAGAACCCCAAAAAATACAGGATGTGATTGGGGAAGCCGGGTTCATGTTGCATATTGTGCACAATGTAAAGACCTTGCGCCCACATTCGAATGTCATGCTTTTCCGATGCATAATAATAAGAATAGAGACGGCCATTTAATCACCTCTTTCATTCCCAAATTCTAAAGCGCCCCCTGGGTATTCGCAATAAAACGTTGGTACATATTTTTTCCTTATCATCTTGTCAGAAATGGAATGAGTCTTGTTTCTACGGTAACAAACAGGTGCAGATAATTGGGCAAGAGATTTTCTCGTAGTAAACGGGAAGTAGATCTCGTTTCGTGTTAATTTTCTTTATAATAGAGAATTCAACAATATGTCCCATTATTTTCAAGAAATTGCATGGTAAATATTATTGCCTAATTTGTGTCTAAAAAAATAATAACATCTTATAAATTGTAAATCAAATTATTGTCATGTAAAACCTAAATTTATGCATTGACCTAGTTTTCTTTTTCTGTGGTATGATGTCTATAAGGTAAATATAAATTAAAAGCTTGGTGAGAACGTTTGTATTGTTATGCTGTATTTAAAACAACTTTAAAATAAGGATGTCAGGATTGAAAGAATTCATTTTTTAAACATTTTTTTAAAATTATATACACATTCTTTTTTATGAGTGGACGTGATCAAAATTACAGTATGAATAAAAGCAATTACACTTCACTTTAATTGGTAATGTATTATAAATAATTCATAGTAAATTCGCAAAATTAAAAGATAGCTTTAAAATATTCCGAAGAATATAAAATCTATAATAAGATAGCAACAGCGTTGAATCGCAAAACAATACCAAATTTGATAAATGCAAAAACATAAACATTAAATTGCAATCTAATGTATCTAGGAATTTCAACAATGATTAATGTAATATTTAATGCAATGAACTGTTAAAAATAATTTCAAAGTATATGTTTTTTTAATACTTCTTAAAATGTCAACAAATATACATTAATTTATGATATATATTTATATTTAATATTCAAGTGATCTTCTCATTTTAGAAGTCTGCATTATAATCTTTAGTTTAATATTTTAGTAAGCATTATGAAGGCAAATAAAATATAATAAGAAAATAATGTGCATTTTTTATTAGCTCATTCTTTCTATGAAGATTAAAAGTTATATTTTATCTCTTAAAACGATATCAGATTTATAAAAGGAAGTCAAAGTGTTTGTATACAGAGGATATGTACAATTTAAACACTCCTTCAATGATAATTGTTAAAGCCTATACGCAACATATTTCTAATTGGTGTACCCATTTAGATTCAGTTAGTATTTACTATTGCTTGATATATTTTAATGTTTATGTGAATGTCATAGGATTTTGTGGATCAATATTAATAGAAGGCGGTAAAGAGCATCCTGCTTTCTTTTTCTTGGATGACACAAAACCTGACGGAAGCTTTCCAGCACTTGTTGGGTAAGAGATTCTGCTTAGAGTAATAGAAACTATATATATATAACATTTTTTGTTTTTGATCATACTTCTTCCACACATTTTGTCCAACATTTAATAATTTTTTGTACTTTTATTTATTTTTCTATACGAGAGTGAAAGTATTGCTAATTATATTTCTGACCTAATAATGAAAAAGAATATATTTATGACCAAAACGGGTTTGATTGTTTTTCAAAATATTTTTCATGAAATCATTAGATTTTTATATACGTTTCAACCAATTTTTAAAACATTTTTCCACTCCTGTTGAAGTACCGCCAAAACACATAATTTGTATCCCTTCACTGCTTCTTCGTTGGCGAAAATAACTGACCACATGATTTATTTTTGATGTGCAAAAATAAAGAAAATTCATCTATTGTTAAATCAGAACTGAACGGCAAATGACCATTAATTCAGTGTTTTTTCTAGCCAAAAATTTCTTCTCTTGAACTAATACTCGCATTGTCATAGCTAAGAATGATTCATCTCTTACTTTTTCATATTTCTCTAATAACTTCTGACAATCACGTACTATTCAGACTGGATTGTCCTGCATTGCTCCTGATGTCACTGTCGCCACGTGACTGGTAATAACGAAGATTCAGGCAAGCGTTTGCTTCGATATCCTTCTTCAGCGAACAACTTTTGTTGAATTGGGCTCATCCTGGAAGATCTATAGAATCGATTGCTGTTTCATTCCCGTTTTATATGCATACATCCATTATTCTTCACCTGTATGGATATTGTATATAGAATTGGATGCAATTTGAATGTACGTTTTCAATTATTCCTTGCACCAATCGACAAGATATTTATTTTGAGGGTTATTCAGGTCATGCGGGGTCCAGCCCGAGCACTTCTATTACAAAATGTTCTTGTAATACGTAACTAATATTTGTCGTACTAATGTTTAAAAATAACCGAGTCTCATGGTACGCCCCATGACGATCTGGTTTTATTTATTTACGCACATTTTGAGTATTTTCTGACACAAGAACCAATTTTGGACGACCTTCATGGAATTGGCCTTAGAGAAAACGTTGACCTCAATTGAGTTTAGTCATATCAGTTTATTACAGGGTTAGTAGAATGGGGATTTGCCAGTGAATGAAGCATGTTTTCATCAAGGCACTCTTTTCTGGATAATCATCCTCGAAAACTGCAAAGAATAATCGCACTAAAATGTTCACAAATAGAATCTTTTCTGTGAACATTTTAGTTCTCAAAATGATTGCCAAAAATTTTGAAAATTTTGCGAACAATTAAATGGTTTTTTCTATGTACTGTATACAGCAAAAATCATGCAAAAAATGGCACACATTTTAAAGAGATTAAAGTTAAAATATCAAATTATAGATTGGAAGTGTCGACTATCGCCTAACAATACTTTTTATTGCGAAGGTTGGGAATATAGATACCATCTCCTGCAGGAAAAAAAAATTCTTATTATATTAAAGCTCTCTTCCTCCTTTTCCTAATTTTTTAAATTTTTATATGTGATACTACATGTTACGTTACGCGTATCGTATAATTTAAAGCTAATTGTAATTCTGAATACGGAAATTAAGATTTAATTTTGCTAATTACATGATAGTTATTGCCAATAAAAAACTAAATTTCACTCGAAATACTAAAATATTTATACAAATTTTCCTATTTTTAACTAATAAAAAACATAAAATCAAAATTCCTATATTTTTTCTTTCATTTTAGCTAGTGTAGTAGATAGATAATTATCTAATCATGATCTTGTTTTAACCTTCGCGCTCAAATGCTTATCAATGTTCCAAAGCACTTTTAAACAATAAGCCTTAATTTTGCTATTTTAAGAAACATTATTACTAGAGCAATAAGATCAAGTCCTAAGATAGCTATCACTTTTTAACTAGTCAAGATTTTTAAGTATTGATTTTCACTTGATTCACTTTTCTAAAGAAAGAAATCGAAATGAATTAAATTTATAACTGTTACATAAATTATAAATTCATTTCAGTTACTAGTTTAGGTGTATTCTTTATATATTTTACCTAAAATTTTTAATGAAAATTCAGATATTCGAATTATTTCTGCATGTTTCTTAGTGATTTTTCCAGAATTAATAATTTACGATGAATATTAAGCTTCATTCTAGCTATAATAAATTACTGCTTTTAATTGATAATTGATTTAATAGTAATTAAATGTTAGTGCAAATTTACGTCAAACAATTGAGGTTGGAAAAATATAAATTGCGATGAAAGACTAAGGGGAAAACTTATGTGCTAGAGAGAGAGAGATTTTTACTCTGATGAAGTGTTTTAAAATGCTAAATTTGAAAACTACTCTTAGTAAATATGTGCATTTTTATTAGTATATAAAGATAATGTTCTCTTTCAAAAAACAACCATGGACACAAATTATAACGATTACTTTTTTTCTATTATCCGCACTGCGGATGAAGGGATGAAGACATCACCTTATCCTCAGTACTTGGAGATTTCAGTTCATAAAAGAGGGAAATCATTTGTCATATCCATCATAAGATTTCCCCACTATTGAACATTTGGAAATGGGTGTTGCAGTTCTGCTTCTTATCGCGGTGGAGGCTTTGGAATATTCTGGGTTTTCCCTCCCATGGGACAGGTGAGTCAATGAAAAGTCATCCCAAAAGATGATTACGGGTTGGACGTTAAAATGCTTACGAAAATCTTCCGCTGTATGTCCCACTTCACATTACATTGTCAAATTTTAATGCTAATAAAATGCTTGGCGAAGAATGCGTACAATTTCTGCAAACCATTTGGTTATGACTGTGAATCTGGCAACAAGAAATATCTCAGCATAAGCATGTTGTGCGTCTCATGAAAAGTAATGTGCTTCTGTAGAGGATGTGCAGCAACGATTTTTGTATTTCAGATTCTCGAGTGCCGATAAATGTCGCCGTCTCATTCAAGAGAGTTTCGAAGAAAGAAGAAGAATTGTGTCTCGAAGTGTCGCAGAAGCAACAGGTTGCTCTGAGGCATTAACAGTATGCAGTTTCATTTACAATTAATATTTATTTTTATATTTTAAAATCATTACATATTTATTCGTTTTATTCCAAATGTTTCGATATTCTAAAGCCATATAATACAATACTGAAATCAAAATTATTATTTTAATTAAAGCTTTATATATATATATATATATATATATATATATATATATATATATATATTATATATATATATATATATATATATATATATATATATATATATATATATATATATATATATATATATATATATATATATATATATATATATATAATCATAATATGCATAAATATACGTTCGCATCATTACTACGATATGTACTACAAAAAAAGAATAAATTTGTATGTTTATATATGTATATATTTTGTATGTATGTATATACGTATATACAAATAATAGACTAACATGCTATTTATTAATAAATAATATAATAACATTTTTTAATGCAGAACAAAACATTTATAGTTAAATATTCCGTCAGCAGCTCCCATTATTCAGCAAGAGATATAATTTAATAAAATTTGTAAGTTGAAGGTTATTTTCATCCCATCCAAAATTTCCCTATAAAAATGTAATAGAATACAAATATATTCCATTCAATATATTGCAAACAATTTTAAGAGGATTAAAATCTTAAAAAAAAGCATTTTTTATACTTCACAGAATGTGTAAAAGCAGAAGCTTATGGTTTGGGCTCTTACTGAGGAATACTAATTTCACAGAGTAGTGAAAAACATACAAATACTTAATTGCAGTGTCACAATGTCAGTCAGCTTAAAGAAAAATGTTGTAATTATATTTTGTTAATCTGAAAATTAAAGGCTGGAGAATACGGTAGGAAATGTTTAATTTATACGTATCACTCTACAGGATTAAATTCAACGGAATTAACAACTTGCATCGGATTCTAAAAGGCTGCAAATATACAAAGCCGAAGTTTTGAATCAAACACACGAATTGTTGAACTCGTATTTTTAGGGCTGGGCAATCAATGGTTATATTGAAAAAAATTATGAACTGAAAATAAGTGAGAGCAATTTTTTGCTCTGAATACCGAAGATCAACTTGTTCTAAGTAAATTAAAGCACTCCCTTATTTGACAAAATGGCATAGATTAAGTACTGCTGTATTCAGAATTTATCTGAACCCAACAGCACACTCAATCTATTAATCCATGCCGTTTTTTTAAAAAAATATTATGCGAAAGCAAACCTTATAAGAATCCAGTTTCGGTAATGTTTAATATTTGCCAAAGTTTGTTAAACATGCTGCACACAAGTAGAAGCTTTGTCCCTGTCAAGTTGTTTCGAGAATGTTTTCGTACTATCTTATTTATGAAGTAAAAGTGGTAATCTTCATGAACATAGTTATTTGTAAGAACTTGATGGTAATCTCAATTATTTTGATCTTTTTGCATGGCAGCCTGTGCACTACGAGGAAAAAAACTGGATGGAGGAGCAGTACTCTGGCGGATGCTACACGGCGATGTACCCACCTGGATTCTTTACCAGATATGGGAGGTGAGTATTTTAATTACTTACGATGATAAAAATTTGACTACTCATGAGAAGGATCATTTTAAATCAATGACAGTTACTCATTTTGAATAAATAAACAGTTAACATATTAAATTCATGGCCGTGGTAGACAAGTGGTTAGGGCATCGGCTTTCCTTCCGAAAGGGTGGGGTTCGATTGCATTGCCGCCACCCCCCCCGACTGCATACGATACACGTGCTTGTTAAATGTGTGGAGGCAAAACTCATGTGATCAGTCGTTCAGCAGTTAGCACGGGTTAATGATCTGGAGGAAAAAATTTCCTCCCCCTTCTGAGCAAAGTCACAAATGTTGAGTGAGTGGATCCTCTGGTGGTGCCATCTATCAGAGGAATTTATCGAAAAGTTGTATTTTCACATTCGTGGTGCTTTGGTTAAACGAAAGATGCACCCTGCTGACGTTAACTCGCTAAGCTGCGCTTGTCCAAATGTCATAAGTAACAACAACATATATTAATTTAAGCCTGTTTTTATATCTTCTTTGGGAGCAAAATATTAGGATTAACAGTTTACATGATTTGATTTGGGGGAAAATTATGATATTTCAGCTGATTTTAATGTTTACGTATTTCATATATATTTATTTTATTCCATAAAATGATTGCTATTTCACTAACTCAAACCTTCCCCTCTCACCAAGAAAATTTGATTTCTAAACATTTAGTAATTTATTATCAGTTTTATTCCTAGAACATACTTTTTGTGTCATTTATTTAAGTAATTTCTTAAAGCACTTACTTTTATCATAAAAGCAACTGATATCTGTGGCATATAGTTTACATAAAAAACATTATAAAGAATTGCAAGGCAAAATTCTTCATAATATTGATTAATATATAAATTTTGTATTTTTTTATTTGACTGATATTTAAAATACATTTATGTCCATAAAGTAAGGATGATTCAGAATCACATAGAGATTGAACTCTAAAATAAAAATTAAACATGTAGAATTATCACACACATCTTGAAGAATAATATGCAAATTACATGAAACCACCAGATGGCGCCGATAGTACGCTACAATAGGAGAGGGGTATATAAGGAATGGTTGCAAAGAAGTAAAATTGTTCACAAGCGCTTTAAAAGCCTTTCTGTACAATAACCATATGGTTATGGTACAAAGGAAGCATTTAGATGATATTTTACGTGATAGAATTATCGGCCATCTGGAATGTGGACGTACCCAGCTGGAAGTATATGAGGAACTGGGAATCAACCAGAGTGTCATCTCCAGGTTTTAGCAACGGTTCCAAGATGATGGTAAAGTGAGTAGACGTTATACAGCACATTTCGCCCCCGAGTTACAACGCCAAATGAGGACCAGTATTTGGCAGTTACCGCCAAAAGAAACAGACGGAGCACAGCATCAGACCTATCTCTTCATCTCTTTTCTGCTACCGTTACGATGGTTTCAAGGCAGACCGTGTACAGACACTTAGGGCACATTAGTCTATATGCTCATGGGCCTGTTAGATGTGTTCCACATACCGCAACTCATTGTAGCCTACGGTTAGCCTGGAATAGAGAGTATGCATTGTGGACACCGCAACAGACTTGTGGGATTTTTTCCGACGAGTCCAGGTTTAGTTTTCAGTCTGATTCTTGCCGGACTTTCATATGGAAAGGGCCAGGTACTCCTTATCACCAAGAGAACATCATTGAATGACTCCATTACGGTGATGAAGGATTGCTCGTTTGGGAAGGAATTATTCTGGGTTCAAGAACTAACCAACATGTTCAGAATGTAACCATGACTGGCCACACCTATCGGGATGTTTATCTGGAACAACATCTACATTTGCTTCGGGGTGCCATGGGTGTAGAATTTCTGTTTATGGATGACAACGCTCGTCCTCAGAGTGCAAACACTGTAGACGAATGCCTTCCATCGGAGGATATCACCCGTATGAACTGGCCAGCATTCTCACCGGATTTGAATCCAAAAGAGCATGTGTGGGACATGATTATCTGTCTAATTGCAGCCCATTAACCCCCTCTCACATGCCTACCGGAACATCGAAGAGCATTGCTTGATGAGTGGTGTAATATCCCTGATGATCCGATCGATAATTTGATACGTAGCATGCCTAGGCATTGTACCGCCTGTATTGCATCGTCTGATGGGCAAACTATGTATTAACTATCATACCAACCATGTTATATGGGTTCCTGTAAATATGTTCTTTTTTGAAATTTGCTAAAGGGAGTAAAAATCGCAATTTTTATTCATGATGTCAAATATGTAGCATCTTTTTTGCACTTTACCTTTTGACTATTAAATAGACTTTACAAATAAGGCACATTTGTTTTGCTTCTGTTTATTTGCTTGAACTTGCATTATTTTTAATTTATGGACATGAGTGTATGTTAAATAGTATCATCAATTGAGGATAAGGCCATAGTATAAAGCAACTTATCATCTAACAATTACAGTTAAACTCAAGATGAATAGATGCGGCCCGTTCTCTTGAAAGACTATATTCCATCCATCACACTAGAGAAATCAGTTTGTTCTTCAGCGCAAAGACTGCTTAATACCTCTGGCTTCAGATCATCCAAAAAGAAGGTGACAGTGATCATGCTTAAAGAAGATGCGGGCTTTGTTAGGTTAGGAATTAAAGTAGAAAGACTCGCTGGGCTATTCTCTCAGTTATAACTGCAGACGATTCAACGATGAAGATAGATTGACACTTGATATAAGCACATTCCCACTTCTACAAGTGTCACTGAACAGTTTAAGGAAATTACAATAGTGTGAGAGAGTTTTTAACAGTTGTATGGTAGAGGCACTGACTGAAAACGGCTGATGTGAGCACCCGCTGTTGCTACAGTTGCAGCCCAACAATCGTCAGCAGCATTTCAAAGTAATCGTCATAGAAACGGAACACGTGACATTTCACCGATTTCTTCAAAGAAGAATGGCCGAAAGCTAAATGTCATCGTAAACTCACACTCGATAACGACCTTTAAAGGCTGTAGTGGAATTTCAAGGTGGATTCTTAAATTTTCCTAAACCAAAATCCCGCAATTGTGTGAGTTGACTGCCCCACTGAGGTAAAAATGACTCTCGAATCCCTCAGAATATTTCGAGGTCATGAAGATCAACTGTCCTGTTGAGAAAAGTGACGGCGAATGAGAGACGTTGTGGTTTGTGCCTATCAAGCAGCTGCTGGGTATGGCGGAGAGAAAGTAGTGCATTATTTTTCTGACTACTTTTCAGACAGTGTTGTAAATTAGCATGTCTATTAAAAAACTGCATATGCGCTACTTCCCCCAAATTCTGATATTTGTGATTATGCGTCGACAGCTCTCTTGACAGAATCAATAAGTACCGGTGTGACGTTTACATCCTCTTGCAGGTCAATTTTTCCGACTCTTCATATCTTTTAATCATGGCTAGACACTTTTACTTCCGCGATGAAATTCACAAACTGCAGCGGAAGAGAATCCTTTGTTATAGTAAAACAGCTTCACCAATAGCGCACGTTCATCTAAAGAGACGATCCTTAGAACAGCTGGAAATATCGACCTCTGTCAACGCCTGAAAGCGTTTTCCTAACCTGTTTTTCATAAAGCTTCCTCTTATTTCTAAAGATAGAAATTTTGAAATTTTTCTCCAACAAATGGCAGTTTTTTTCTGGTTTTTCTTTTTATTACTAATATTTCCGTTTCCGTTCACTGTATTCCGTTTTGGTGTGGTTCATTTCATATTTCTTTCGAAAAAGCATCTTCTGGTAAATCTCTTAAACTAACGAGATACAATTTTTTGTTGCATTTCTTTCTCTCATTTGCACTGTAGGATGCCGTTTATGAAGGAAGTATGATTATAAGAACTCTATATGCCTGTTGTATTTCAGTAGCGCATTACTTCAGCAATTAAAGCAATTTTTCATCTTTCTTAACCATTTCCTATAATTTTAGAAAAAACTTAATAAGCAGTATTCTTATTTTCGAGTAATACATTTACTGTACGAAATTTTCATATTGTTTTTTAAAAGTAAATTTTTACCGTAAAAAGAAATATCTACCGCAGATATTTTGAAGCATTCTGTATATTATATTTCAGAATATGATTATTATGATATTCAGAAACTGCATTTTAATTTATGTATCAAGTTTTTACTTAAATGGTCATAAAAAATAAATGAGTAGATGAAATTTAAAGTTAAAAAAGTTTTTTGACAATATCAAATTAGTGAGGAGCTTCATTTATTAAAGAAAACAAATTTTGGCCATTCGTAATACATTTAAAATAATTACCTGGAATTCTGTTTAAATAATAAATTGCTATCAAGAGTTGCAGGTTGTTTAAATTACAAGCAGAACGCTTCAGTCCCATATTGTTGTCTCTAGTTTATAACAACAGTTTCAGACATCAAAATTGGTTAATAGGGATACAATCAAGTTCACCCAAGATTCATAGCACTTTTGGAGTAACGTTATATAGCTTTAAAAACAATATGGCTTGTTTAATAATTAAATAAATTCATCATGATATGCCAGCTGAGCAACCGTGTGCCTGTTCCACTAAGATTGAAATAATAAAACTGAAAAAAACCATGCATAGAAAGATAACTGCCTCTACGCCATTTTCGATTCGCAGCAGTACAGTAGTGGAAGCGTTTTTCACGCAGTTCAACATGAGAAATATTCTATTTTAGATCCTTCAACATAGCTACTAGGCAGATTAAGATTGCCGTCGTGTTGTCTTCTGTGACGAGTCAAAATGCAGCCTACAAAGAGATTCTCAATGAATTTCCATTCGGAGTGAATCTAGGATCAACTGCAAACATCAAAGATGCCAGTCATTCGCATTCATCCTTTTGGAATAAATCCTGTCAGGAAAGTCTTCAGGGATCCCTAATTTACGCTACTTGCAGTGGCAGCAGACCACCTTATCGATAAGATTCTCGAAACTTACGTGCGTGATTTTTCTATGAGCTATTTTAGATCAATCTGCTTCATAGACAATAATAATTGACAGCATAATGGGCTATTTGTTGCTCATTATTTTAAACAAGAGGATGTTCATCGTATGGATTGATTCTTGAGGCCTCCAGACATCAGTGCTGTACAGCGCTGTTTCTCAGCCACCGGTCAGCCAAAAATATTTGCTGGTCCCCGAAATATCCAGCTATCTGTCCAACATCCAAAGTGTCATTGGCCAACAATGGATATTAAAACAGCAATTACATTACAATAACAATAGCTTACTAGTTTAGAAAATAATATGATCGATGAGGAAAAATAGGAAAAACTGGCAACCATGTACCTAAATCGCTTTTCATGAATTTCCGTGCCGTTAGTGTGCCCGCCCCTGTTTGCCTTAAGTATTGCTGATAACTTAAGCGCTGAATATTTATTGTAATAATTTATAAAATTATTTTAATTCTCGAATTATTTTTAAAAACTATTTTTGTCTTTATGATTTATTTACGTGAAAACAATTGTGCAGATGGATCGAATTAATAATCCTATCCATGGAGGATGGATCAAGGAACTTGGAAGTCCACGAGAACGAACCGAAATATTTTACCGGCCCTTGGTTTCATGAAATAAATATGTATAGTTTTTGTAAACATTTCATTTTTTGCTTGTAACTTTATTTTAGAACATAAATGCGTTAGACATACATATAATATAATCCCAGAAATATATTTATTTTAATCTTTCTAGGGAATTACGAACTCCTGTTGATCGGCTGTATTTTGCTGGAACTGAAACAGCTATAGAATGGTCGGGTTATATGGAAGGAGCTATAGAAGCTGGAGAAAGAGCAGCTCGCGAAGTTCTGCACAAAATGGGAAAGATCTCCAGAGACAAAATATTCCAACGGGAACCAGAAGATGAAGTGAGTGTTTTCAGCTGCAAGCGAGGAATCATTAAATACTGTGATTTCAGTTTTCGAATGCAGCCATTTATATGTTTATATAAAAATTGTCCCTTTATGTAGTTCTTTCCTGTTATTACCTCCACCATTTTCATCGGAAATTAAAGCTTAATGCCTGAGCTCTTCTTCGCGGTTGAAGTAAAATAGATCCTTTATGACATAGATCAATATGAGCCAGTCACAAAATTGAAACATTTAGTGCTAAATTGCTTCTTTTGAAGCATATTTTTTCTTACGGAAATGATCAACGGGATAATACGCGATTATCTTTATGTTAATTCTAAATGAAGTATATTTGTACCATCTATTTCTAATGATTGAAATGTATACATACATATGTTCTAGAATTGTCACCTTATAAATTTTCTACGGCATTATATCTCATTTTAAATATGCATCTTAAAGCATAGTAATATTTTAATTTAGAAATTGATCAAGAGTTGTATACCGAACGTTTTACATAGACCACTGATAAGATACACACACATGTATTTAAAAATATATACTCCTCAAAATTGAATTATCGACATCAAGAAGAAAATTCATATAGCGTCATGCAAATTTCAGAAGTGATATTGATAAGATGGATATGCAAATGATTAAGTTTGCGCAAGCATATGACCATATGTTACGCATATTCGGGCTATAAAGGCTAGCAACTTTCCCAACTCACAATCAGCCTTTTAAGTTTTGCGTAGCATTTGCGACTTTTCAGAGAAGCGTAAAAAATACCTGCGAGACGTTGGCGATTTCAATGCTATCAGTGCACAATAAATTGAATTGAATTGCACGCATCAGTGGAATTCTTGTCCTGCGCACATCAGAGCTTGTGTTGTGAACAACGTGAATACGATCTAACGTTATACGTCACACGATGGATTCAGGAAGGCTTACGTGCACATACATTTTTACAGTTAGAGTGAAATCTCAAATCTTTAAAACAATAAAAAACAACAACATATAATTATATTAATTAGAAAAAAAACTCTCAAATGTATTTCAAAACTAAGGGGAGAAAATATTTGTTTTTATAGAGGATAACTGTATTTAAAATATTTTTTCATCCAAAATATTAGGCATAAAGTCTTTTAACTGAATCTCAATTTAAATTTTGAGGTATAAATAGTCAGCAAAATAGAATATATTTATTAAAAGTTTTTTTCCTCTCCATTTAGTCTTACGTAGGAATGACTGTTTAATTATGCAAGTATTGTACATGTAGATTTAATCTAATGTCAAAACTTTCTTGATTAATTCAAAGTCATAATGATTGGGTGACTTAGAAACTTTTGCACAGTTTTAATGTTCGAATCTTTAGACATGATTACTGGGAAAAACATGATAACGAAGTGAACATTCTAAATAGACAGGTTCAAAAATTAAAACCTCTCGTTTTAAAAACGTAGTATGCACTTGAAACGTATCAAAACCATATGTCTTAAAACTAACATTTCCATTTTGACTTAAACAAAATGCTTTCATCTAAAATATTCCAAATAGAATACTCACAACATTTATATAAATGTTGAGCCTCAAAATACTTGTAAGTTATTGCTAATAAAGTTGTAAAACTATTGCTCATACCTTCATACTCATTACAACATTTCATTTCCTTGAAAAACAGCAACTTTCAGAAAACCAGCAGTCTGAAAGAAACTCTAGAATTTGTTGTTTTTGAAACAAATTGCATTACTTCCACAGTGAAATGAATATTGTTATAGTTTTTTGAAACTGAATTGGATCATTCACCTTTATAGATCAAAATTGATTATTGTAAATTATTAATTTTGTCTATTATTATGAAATCTCAAATACTATGCGCAAAAGTAATCAAATAAAAATTATAATACGTATCCATGAAAAGTATAGACGACAATACATTTCAAAGATGATTTAATTTCTTGTCTAGAATGCATTTGCATATGCATTTTTGTCTTATCTAATTTATTAAAATGGAAACCGATATTCCATTATTTGTGTGTAGTTATTTATTTTAACATATTGTTACAGATTTTAATATGTATAAAAAGTGTAAATATTTGTGACTGGATATCGTATATATATATTTATTTATTTGTTATAGCGTGTTATTATCACTTAATTTATAAAATTAGTGTCTAAACATCGCTTATTCTATCAAACTAGTGGTTTTCAGAACTAATATATATGTCTGTAAAATTTAAGACAGCTTCGTAATTATTATCGCATTTAATAAATAAAAGAAAACAATATATATTAATTATTAAAATGTCATAATATATATATATACACACACACACACACACACATCATACACATACACATATATATATATATATATATATATATATATATATATATATATATATATATATATATATATATATATATATATATATATATATTATACTGTTTTTGGATGATATTTCTTATTTTGATTGTATTAATTACATTTGGCGATATTTTACACGCTTGATGACATTATTATCTTCAAAACGTAAGTCTACATTTACGAAATTTCGGGTCGATAGGACCCATAGGAACCAAAATACCATTCGAATATTCTATAAGCTCCAGTGAGGAATGCTCAATTGATATAAGAAAAAAATATGAAGAAAAAAAACATTATAAAGTTGAACACTCCTCACGGTTGAATACCAACAACGAGTGCGGAATGCCCAACTTTTGAACAGGCGGTTAATCAGTAGAACACTCATATGAAAGTGAGTCGGATCAGTTGGACCCCCGAGTCTTTAGCTCTAGAAGTTGCTGTTCAGTTTCAGTACTTCAGAAGCTGTGCATGGTTTCCTTTTCAGCCTGTTTACAAGCTTCCACCTGAACTATTTCTGTTCAGTTTGTGACTGAGAGAGCTACCAATAAAATGTTTGTGTGCGTGCTTAGAAGAAGTGCTCATCCACTTGATTTGAATATAAATCAGTAAATGATTAAATATCTTTACGCATTGTTGTTATTTATCAAAACTATCAGTCTAACATTTTATTTGATTACTGTACGCTATATCCCACACAATTACTACAAAACTTTAAATTTAATGCATAAAAATTTGTCAAAGTTGTTTTTATTTGTTATATATAACAATAAAATATGCATACCATGGACGAACAGATACTACAAAATTTATTTTGGGTTTGGATATAAACAGAGATCTTTTATCTATCTATCTATCTATCTATCTATATCTATCTATCTATCTATCTATATATATATATATATATATATATATATATATATATATATATATATATATATAAATATATATATACATAAATATATATATATATATATATAGATTATATATAATATATTATATATATATATATATATATATATATATATATATATATACATACATACATACATATATATATATATATATATATATATATATATATATATATATATATATATATATATATATATATAGTCCAAGAGTACGTGGACTCGCTTATTTAGATTATTTAGCTTACTAATATATATAAAGCAATTTTCTTAATTTTTTAATTTTTCTATTCATGTATATAATATAATTATATGGACGTTTTGTCTTTCGTGTCCACGAGTTTGTATTCTTAAGTATTATGTAAGTTATTTATATATAAAAAGTTTATCATAGCTTTTATAGTATTTATTTACCTACCTATTATATAGTTAAAGGCACCGCTTGTCTGACAAGTCCACGAGTATGTAATCTTGCATTATCTAGTTTATTAATATATAAAGTAATTTGACAAATTTTTCATATTTCTTTTCATTTATAGTGTTCCTTCGATTAATTAAAGATTCATTTAAATGGTAAATAATTAAGTACATTTTGCGGAAATTTTTTTTTTGTCAAGTAACTAAATGATCAGTAATTATTACTTATGCAAAAAATTATATTTGTCACTGAACTGAACAAGTGATCTCTTGCTCACTGTATTGTTCATACTTCTTCTCAAAATATTCATTGATAATTATTATAAAATACTCGTAAAATGAATGTTGATAAATGCTGTAAATTGCGGGTATTTTTTTCAGAATGTGGTTCTACAGCCATTTCCAGAATCCTTCACAGAGAAGATTGTCCCGTACCTGCCAGGATTCCTGAAGTTTCTGAGAGCATCTTCAATTGCTTTGCTGGCGTTTGGCGTTTTAAAAATATCAAATTATTTTGATATGGTGTCTGAGGAAAAGATTCTTCAAATAAAATCTCTTTTGAGATTATCCTGAACAGTAAATGAGAAGGCATTTGGCAAAATCTCTGTAAAACGTAATCTTACGATATGCCGGAAGAAAAGCCTCAAAATATTACGTTTCTTATTTATGTCCCAATAACAAGGGGAATATCAGTTTATTTTTTGGCACTGAATTTTCAATTATTAAATTCTTCTTGAAAGTTCATAAATTAGTTCACATTGTTTAAAAATATCTGTTTAATGTATATAACAAAGAAAAAATTCAGGAAATTAAAATATTTTTCCAATGTTGATTATTTATTGAAGATACCATTAGTACTATTGAATATACTTTATGTATATATATATATATATATATATATATATATATATATATATATATATATATATATATATATATATATATATATATATATATATATATATATATATATATATATATATATATATATATATATATATATATATATATATATATATATATATATATATATATATATATATATATATTATATATATATATATATATATATATATATATATATATATATATATATATATATATATATATATATATATATATATATATATATATATATATATATATATATATATATATATATATATATATATATATATATATATATATATATATATATATATATATATATATATATATATATATATATATATATATATATATATATATATATGTATATATACATATATATGTTATATTATATATATATATGTTATATATATATATATATATATATATATATATATATATATATATATATATATATATATATATATATATATATATATATATATATATATATATATATATATATATATATATATATATATATATATATATATATATATATATATATATATATATATATATATATATATATATATATATACATATATACATATATATATATATATACATATATATATATATATATATATATATATATATATATACATATATATATATATATATATATATATATATATATATATATATATATACATATATATATATATATATATATATATATATATATATATATATATATATATATATATATATATATATATATATATATATATATATATATATATATATATATATATATATATATATATATATATATATATATATATATATATATATATATATATATATATATATATATATATATATATATATATATATATATGTATATATATATATATGTATATATATATATATACATATATATATATATATACATATATATATATATATATATATATATATATATATATATATATATATATATATATATATATATATATATATATATATATATATATATATATATATATATATATATATATATATATATATATATATATATATATATATATATATATATATATATATATATATATATATATATATATATATATATATATATATATATATATATATATATATATATATATATATATATATATATATATATATATATATATATATATATACATATATATATATATATACATATATATACATATATATATATATATATATATATATATATATATATATATATATATATATATATATATATATATATATATATATATATACATATATATACATATATACATATATATATATATATATATATATATATATATATATATATATATATATATATATATATATATATACATATATATATATATATATATATATATATATATATATATATATATATATATATATATATATATATATATATATATATATATTTATATATATATATATATATGTATATATACATATATATAGCTCATTAGTTCATTACAAGATTTGATATGATTGAAGTCTTTTGAAAGAAATAAAGCCATCCTAGTTATAAAACAAATTATGTTGATTAATAAAGTTATTCAACATAATTTCATATTCGTGAGTAATTAAAACATTATACTAACAACACCTAAAGTAACGAATTCCTTACTGAACTTGAGACATTGATTGTTGTTAGTGAAATTTTCGTAATTTATTAAATGGTCAAACACTTCGTTCTCATTCCCGTCAAATTCACGGAGTGAGCTTTCTCTCCGTGACTTTTCATGAGTCACAGTAATGCACAAGAAAGATTAGATGAACATATTTATACTTAGATTCTCTTCCTTACTCACCAGATGGCAGTACTACATTATTTTTAATGTTATTTGAGACGGTTTATTTTATACTAGATATCAGCACTATTCAAATATTCTTGAATAAAAGAATGGGCATTTTCATAACCAGTTCCCGGAATATTTTACGATTGCTTAGGGGAGGTCAATACTTCCCTGAGATAATAAATGAATTCCTGTTTTTATGAAAAGATCATTACAAATGACAACAATCATCATTGTAGAACACAGCTACTTTGAAAAAAAAAATTTTTTTGTCAAAGTAATCAAGTATACAATCAAATTGAGAGATACTTGAAATACGTTTCATATATTTTGCAATTTAGGTTTAAAGTAAGAAATTATATACACCTTCTTTCTTTACGTCTTAGGTGACGTTAGAATTTGAAATACCAAAATAAAATTTTTCCTTAAAACATACTGGATAATTGCTTACGATCAATCAATTAAATATCAATCAAAATGTATCATGAAAGAGCAACACTGTTACATCCTACTTTCTTTGCTATGATACTCTGTATACTGGAGATAATTTAAAGTCTTAGAAATTATGAAGAAAGTTCTCTTTCAATAACCCAAATAAAAGTTCACATTCTTTAAGCGAGTTTGCGGCCAATTTCCGATTCATTAATTCCTTAAGAATTAAGTTTCTGAAATAAATTGGAGTCTCTAAGAAAAAATCTCAGAAGATATCATTTAAAGTATTTTAAAAGTAATATTAGAAGAATTATTCACTTTTTATTGCTAATAAGACTAATGATTGTGATGAATTTTGTAAGTAATCATCTTAATCGTTTTTTTCCCTAATTTTTTGGTGAACTGATTCACTTGATCAACCAAATGAATCAGTAAACTTTAATGAGTACAGGCGATAGATAAACAACTCAGTTTATTTCACAGAAACCCCCTTAAAATGAATGCAATTTTAGTTGCACCATTTAAAATGTAAAACAAAAGAATTTTTTAAAAAGGAATTTTGGTTGCTTCCCTTCTTTCCGGTTGGACATTGTTCTTTTGAGCGAAAGGTCCCAGGTTCGCTCCCAGCTACCGTTCAGCAACGGGTGATGAATGTCACGCTTCTGCTTGCGCGTCAGTCGGGATGATTGGTCGGGGATTTCCTCCCTTGAAACACGTGGAGGAGAACATTTCGCACATAATACGCAGCTCTGTGTGCGAAAAGTCCTAATACAATTTAGTTAATTAGGTGGATATTAAAAATGCCTTACAATAGCATTAGGATGACGCGAAAATGCGTTTATCAAAATATTAATTTAAATATTATAATTAATACTTTAACAACCTGAAGCAAATTCAGAATAAATTTCCTTTAAATTCCGAAGACATATCAAGGCTACTATAATTCCACATTATACCCAAACATATAATTAAAATATGCAATAATATGCTTAGTATTCTATGAAGAAAGATGTCATGATAATAAGTCTTATTATCCTGACAATCTTATAAACAATTTTTCTTTTATTTATTTCTTTTTTAGTTTAATTATTAAAAAATTGTTTTTCATCAAGAATTACAAAATGGTTTAAATGTGGGATAATTTAAATAAATAGCGCAATGACATTTTTCAACGATTTCGTTTGCAAACAACTTACAAAAAATTTTTGCAGCAATCGTATGTTTAAGATATCTCTAACATTTTACCTCTATCATAATATAGTCAATAACAGAAAACAAATAACATCAATAAAACAAAAGTTATTTTTGCCGCAAAAGAAAATATGTTAATGAAATTCGGTATGTTTTCATAGTTTTACGTTAGCTCAGTGTGTTTTAAATTAGAGAAAATTATAGAATTTGTGTGTGTGTGTGTCTCAACAAATCTATTACTGAGTTAGATAAGTTAGAACTCTTCAACGTCAAATATCAAACCCCTGGCTCTCAACCCCCATTTCAAGTGAGTTTTTCATACTTTACTGAAGACGCCATCCTGGCTTTTCACTGTTTTAACCAGTAAAATATAAATCATATACGGTATTAGATGGTTAATTTGCTTTTGATCAAGAAAGATCACTAGTTGCCTACTAAGTTGAGACATTTAAAACAGTTTGCATTTACAGTTCTATAATTTCATTACACTTGGCGCTTTTTCTAATCATAAATGATTTCTAGAAAATGCTCAGCGGTGTTTAGTATATATATTGCAAATGATTAATTGCACATTAATCTTTTCCACATTCTAATAATCATTTTAGTTTTGATAGTGACACAGATTTTTATGTGATAGCAATATATATATATATATATATATATATATATATATATATATATATATATATATATATATATATATATATATATATATATATATATATATATATATATTTCAAAGTATTATATTTTCATAAGTTTTGTGCATTTTACTTTCTTATATTGTGCAACATCTTTTGCACTTCTGTAATCCAATTGAAATGTTTAGTAAAAGCATATGAAATTGGTTTTTATGATAGCTTGGTTTATCTAATAAAATTCATTCTAGAAAGAAAAATGTGTATATAATATATATAGATTTGAAATTTTGAAAAAAATACACAATTTTTTAAATTATTTCAATACACATATTGAGTGGTCAGAAGTTTAAAAATCTAATTTAATAATTAATAGCATAGAGAAAATTCTAATTTTTAAATTTTTGCTTAACACATCATGATAAAAAATTTAACTTGTTTTCCCTTTCAAAAATTAACTCGCTTTTAATAAACGAAATTTCCAATGTTTTCGAGTCCCGAATTTAATATTTTTTGTTTTTATTGAGTTATAAAAGCTGAAAAATTTTTTTGAAAACAATAGTATCATTGTTAAATCAAAAGTGATGATGTATATTCTTCGAAATAATTTTAGAAATTATGCGTTGAGGAATTTTATTTAAGCATGCTTAATTTCTTGTTTAATAATGAATGTATTAGTAAAAAAATAGATTAAAGTGTCATTAGTGTTTTATGCTATTTGCATAAAATGATTCAGCACAGAAAAATAGTGCCTGATTTTAAGTTCGTTTTCCATACGATTCTAATCAATTTTGGATACTGAAGCTTCAGAATTTTTGATGACGAATAAGATGGCTTAACGTGTTGTTGTTACTTATGGCACTTGGACATGTCAAGCTCGCTATGCCGTTGACTATGCGAATTTAAGTCAGTAGTATGAGTCTTTCGTTTAACCAGAGCACCACGAAAGTGAAAGTAGGACTTTGTATAAACTCATCCGCGCGATATAGATGGCACTACCAGAGAATACATTCCCTCAATTTTGGCATTGATATGGAGGGAGGGGGGAATTTTTTCCAAACTATATTACACCCATAGTAACTGCTCAACGACCGACAAGAGACTTTAACGACCACCATTAGATTCCACAGATTTGACGAGCACGTATATGGCATGTACTTGGTGAGTCTTTGGCGGCATTGGGAGTCGAACCCAGCCCTTCCGAACGGAAGGCCAGTGCCCTAACCATTAGGCTATCATGGCCCTTGGCGCCTCAGGGCTAGTTGCAGGGCTGGTGCAACAACAACGGTCTTTGGCCTACCGTTGCTGAATGATATTTGAACTGCCATCATTTACAGATGTTTGGAAGCAATTTTACAATTTGAGGTCCAGCATCAGGATTCGCGGGAAAGGAAAGCCAGGGAACGCGCTTTATTAGAAATGTGTGGGCAGCGGAATGTAAAGTCTAAGTTTTATCCCAAGTTGTTCAACAGAATTGGAATCAAACCCATGGAAATTTCAACCTTTAGAATTTCATGGAATAGTTTGTTCTGAAAATGGTATAAATTATGGCTCACGTCGCAGTCGTGTAGGAGAAGATTGATGTAATGAAACAGCTGAAGATTGTTGTGATGTTTCGAACACAGACAGCCCGCTATTCTTTTCTCTTTGGACCTCTCTTGAATAATGAGCTTTATTGACGTGTGTCGCAAGAGCGAAACTCCAGAATATTTACAAGCACTTGCTTCTAAAATGTGTTTGTAAAAGCTTTACAAAGTTAGTTGAATTTTTAAAAAAGATATAAAAAATTCAGATGTTTTCTCTTATTCGTTTAAGGCTTTTGACATTTCTTAAATATTTTGTATCTAGTAATTTTTTTCGTACTTTATACGAAAATTATTTTAAAAATGTTTATAAAGTTTTAAATTTTTTAATCTTTGAAACAAACTATACTTAAAATAATTTCATTTTCTTTATCATGGTGCTGTTTTTTATTTTCTTAAAAATGCTTACAAATAATATACTAATGAAACAAAGATTACTTTAAAATGTATGCTATTAAATTTCAAAAAAAATTAATACTTAAATTTTTTTAATGAAATACTTTGAATAATTAAACCCAATTAAATAAAAATAACTTGCTCTCTTTGTAATGTTCTTCACTCCTTCTTGCAATTCTCTGAGTATTTTAATGAAATAAATATAATTAAATTAAAATAATTTAAGTTAATAATTAATTATACTAATTGTAAGATATTAAATTAATATAATATTAATTAATAGAACCAATTAAATAAATAATTTGAATCTTAAATTTAAATATTTTAAAATCGAACTTAATATTTATTTTCAAAATCATTTAATATGCTTTGGGGAAATATCTTCCATGCTGCCATCTAACGGCAAGTGAAATAAATAATATTTATTCAATATAAATATAATATCCTAAATTTTATTATCGTGAAGAATTTAAGACACTATTCTAACTCCTTAAAATATTTGAGTATTATAAAGAAAAAAGCAATTAAAGTTAAGAAATTTTTATATTTCCATTTAATATAATCCTAATATATGAGCAAATTTCTACTGCTTAATTTTTTAATAGTACGGAAGTTAATATGCATATATATAAATATGATATTTTTGTCATTTTAAACATTAGAAAAATTAATAAAAATATTTTTATTTTGAATTATATTTCACTTATTTTTATATCTTTAAAAATGGTAAAGTTATAAGTATAAAATGTAATTTTAAGTAAAAATGAATATTATTCCTCGTTCAAAAATTCAGTAAGTTCATTTTGATTCATGTAGTATTCTAGAAATAAACTTGTTAGCTTATTCATATTTTTTTCAAGTTAAAAAGATAACTTCATTTTCTTCGTATAAAGAAATTAATATTTGTCAAATTCTTTTTTTTTTTAATTTATAATGGTGTTTTTAAAATTTTATAAAATGAAATCTCAAAAAATAATTAGTCTTAAAAAGATATTTTAATTACAATAAGAATTTATTAGTTCATTTGTTTTGCTTTATAAATAAAATATGTTAATTTGAATTTTAAATTCATTTTGTCTTTAAAAGTTTATCTATTTTCTGAAAAAATATAGCGGCTGCTTGTTATGATTTATGCTGTTATGCTTCAAGAAAGTGGAGAGCCTTGAACATAGCAGCATAAATCATAACAATGCAGAGAAAGCAGCAACTTTTAAAGTCAGAGCTTTTCTTATGATTATTACCACAAAGTATGCCACTAGGCTTAGAAAAGTAAGTACATTTAATCAAAAATATATTTAGAAGACAAAAAACAACAAATCATTAAAAATCATGATAATACATAAATTTCTGAAGAAAAACAATCGTTTCAATACTCCCCAAAAGATTAGTAAAAACTAAGCACGGAAAAATAGACACGATTTAATTCGGTCACGAATTAACCATGTCTGACGGAGTCAGACTAGATCCACGAGTTCGTTGACTGTAAGGAAGTCGAAGACTAAAAGAGGATTGCTAAAGAGATCCTCCCTAGAGAGACCCATGCAATACAAAAGATGCTCAGGAGAAGCCTGATGATTTTGGCACTTGGTGCAGGTGACGAAAGTTTTCCTGCCCTCGTTGAAAGTGAGGCACTTAATATGACCGCTAGCAAGTCTTGAGAGAACAGTCCGGGTACGTCTGTCACACGGGAGGTCAAGGGACAAACCCGGTTTTGATCCCTTGTACCAATTATGGGTGGGGGTGTTTTCCACTCCTCCGAGATTTT